>VXAX01000708.1:1056746-1128510 GCA_013399835.1 Leptocoma aspasia
TGGGGGGAGAAAAGAGGGCAAAGCCAGGAGGTAGGCATCAAAATATCTCTCCACAATGGAACCAAGGAATAAATTTTCCACCTTCCTTTCTGCTGTAGCAGAATTTTTGGGGGTTTTTTGTGTTGTGTTTTGGTGTGGTTTTTTAATTTGTGTTTTGTTTTTAATATACAAGTCGCTATTTAGAGAAGTAAGTTGTAGGCAAGATGTAGTGCCTAGAATTAGATCTTTCATGGAGTTCCACACTCAAAACAAGCCACTTGTCTCCAGGGGCTCGCTCTCTCTTGGAATACAGACAACCTGCCAGATTCACCTTTAAAAAAACAGTGACAGGACCAAATGAGAGCAGAGGAAGATGCTTATACCGCTTTGAATAACACCGTGGGAATCCACATTACACAAATGCAGGGTATGCTTTACTTTCTTTCCTTGTCCTTTAGTACAGCACAAAAATATGTAACTTTATCAAAAATGTTTCTTTCTACATACATGTTTGAGAATCTTCACAAAACATTAAAATAGAGAAATAACATCATATTCCAAGATACCGAAATTCACTTCTCCCACCAGAGTAGATAATGCTCAGTATATTGCTAGATTGCACACAGAGCATCAAGATAAATCTCATCACACAATCCTGTTTGGAATCAGCCTTGAAGCTGAATTTCTCCTCTGATGGCAACTAACTCATACCAAGTCCCTCAAGTTCTTGATTCTGACCTCCAGATGAAAAATAAGAGACAACAATACTGAAATTTCTGAGATTATAAGGTGCTACAAATGGGGAAATAAAGTTGCATTGCATTGAAAAGTTAAAAGTTATAATACAAGTAGTAACAATCATGCTTAAAATAACCTTAATATTGGAGAAGAGGATTAACAATACAGCCCAGTGTTTGACAAATGGTTATCTGAGAAAATGAAGAAGTCATACAAGGAAAGTGATCCTGGATAGCTTGCTTGGTATGCAAAGTTAACCTTTTAAGTTAGCTCTACTTCACTTACTCTTCCCTGATCTATTATACAATCACTCTGAGCAGATGCCAGTTTAGCTCTAGCACCACACTCTACAAGCTTCAAGTCAGTCACAATAAATGATAGTGTGTGGTAATAAAATATTAAAAACCTGTTACAAAGATTCACTCACCCAGAACTAATTTTTTGCAAGATAAAACAAATCTCACAGGTAAATTCAGACCCAGGATTAAAAGCTGAAATTCTCTCACAGCAGAGTTCAACACATAGACAGTCTACAAGTTGCAGTGTCCAATTCCCTGATGTTATCACCTGTATTTTGTGTACAAAGTCCTTAGCCTAGATTATTGTCCATTTTCAGGAGTTATGAAAAATGTTTGGGAGCAGATAAACTTTTCATTTGGCTATCACAACCCACTCATTAACTAGCTCTGTTGATTAATCTGGAGAATAATTTGATTCAGCAACGTTGATGGGAGACCATTTGTTAGGGGCACTTCAGTATGAAGGCTGAATTCTCTCACTGCCTCACTTCAGCAAATACACGAAGCCAGTCCTCAGACTCTCATAACTTGAGTCAAAGCAGCAGATTGCTCTGGGTCTCCACAGGTAAATTGTCAAGTTGACTATGTTTATCCTTGTTTAAAGCAAGGATTTAAAGCAGTACAAAGCCATGCCACAGTAGATTATCGTCTTAGAATCACAGAATGGCTTGGTTTGGAAGAGACCTTAAAGATCATGTATTTATAACCTCCCTGCTGGGGACAGGGACAACTTCCACTAGATCAGGCTGTTGTTCGAAGTTCCATCTAGCCTGGCCTTCCTTCCAGGGATGGGGCATCCACAGCTTCTCTGGGCAGCATGTTCCAGTGCCTCACCACCCTCACAGTGAACAATTTCTGCCTAATATCTGACCTAGACCCACTGTCTTCCAGTTTGAATCCATTCCCCCTTGTCCTGCCACAAAATGCTCTTGTATAGAGCTCTCATCTTTCTCCCTTCTCATCTTTCTTGTAGCCTCCCTCCAGGTACTGGAAGGCCACAAATTGGTCATCCCAAAGCCTTCTCCAGGCTGAAGAAGCCAGATTCTCTCAGCTTTTTCTCACAGAAGAGGTGTTTCATCCCTCTAATTATCTTGTTGGCCTCCTCTGAACTTGCTCCAAAAGGTCAGTGACATTCCAGTGCTGGGGACCCCAGAGCTGGATGCAGTCCTGCAGGTGGGGTCTCACCAGAGCAGAGCAGAGGGGCAGAATCCCCTCCCTCACCCTGCTGGCCACGCTGCTTTGGATGAAGCCCAGGACACAGTTGGCTTTCTGGGCTGTGAGTGCACACTGCTGGGTCACGTCCAGCCTCTCCTCCACCAGCACCCCCAGCTCCCCTCTAAATCCTTCCTTCTGGATTTTAGTAATAAGAGATCTACACTGAGTATGGAGAAATAAATATTTGATCTTCTCTACACAGTCCTTTTCTTTGGCCAATCTACACATCACCCAGGATGAGAAGCAACTTCTCATCATTAATTGGCCAAAATAAAATATACTTTGAGTGACAGCAGTGCAACTCTGACTAAACAGACAGAGTTAGAGATGACACTAGTCACTCACCTCATACCTAAAAGTCCAACAACAAGGGACACAGTGCAGAAGCACTCACACTACAGATTTACAATTTTAGGCTCTGGTCAGCCTAAAGTTGGCAGTTTCAGAGGCTTATGCATTTTTGGTTTGGTTTGGGCTTTTTTATAATATACTATAAAACATCAAGCTCTGAAGCAAGGGGTGTATTAGCTGCACCAATAATGATGCTTGTTACCTCATTTACATATTTTGTTAGTGGAAGTCTCAAATATTGCAAGTTCTACATTACCACAGATTTGATCAGATCAGCAATAAAATCCTACTATAAGTGAAGAGAAATCCTCTTCAGTGGTAGATGTTTCCCCTCTAAGACATTCCACATTTTGGTTTTTTTTCTTCTTCTAACACACTAACATCATCTGGTGGTCTGTGAGCTAACATTTACCATATCCCTTAAAAACTTTTAACTCAGAATTTGTCATCCAAATCTTTCCTAATTTGAATTCACTTTGCTACTCACGGAATTTATTTTGGTATTTGAACAAGTTGAATATCAGCACTAGGGTTTGGGGGAAATGGGCAACTGTTCTGTGTGTGGGAAAAGGTGGGAGCTGATGAGGTATTCATATTATCTGTAGCATGAACTGGCAGAATATAAAGGTTTTTTGTGTAGGCACTCTTCCTGGCTCTCTGAAAACACATTAGCTTGGAAACACACAAAGAAACAAAAGTTTACCATAGAACAGCACTGATTTTTACCTACCAAAATTGCAACAGACATCTCTCAAACCCTTCAAGACAACTGAGCAAAAGTAACTGTTTTACTTAATGCTGATATCCCTATGTTAGGCACCATAAATTGACAATTTGCTGTTAGTGCTTCCTGTAATGGGAAACAGACAAATTTATGGGAGTCAGTTTTCTGATCTGTCTGTAGCTGCTCTTGGCATAGGACTTGGAGATCTCGTTTCACTTCTAGCTGTGCTCCACACAAGCTTCAAAAGTCAGCACCTTCATTCCTCTATTTACAATCTTGGAACAGCCTCTGCCACGAGGCAGTAGAGCAGACAGAAGGACTCGTACAACCACAGGGCTCCAGACAGAGTTTGTTGAACTATCTCTACTGAGACAAACCAGTTATGCCACTCAGGGGCTCAGATCCAGCAACTTCTGATCCCTCTGTCCCAAGAAATGTGGAATACTACAGAAGATGGCTTTTAATGACTGCATCTAAGCTGCTACAGACAAGACTTGTAGACCACTGGTTCGAGGCGCTTTAGCACTAGATGTCCTAAATTAAAATAAATGTCAAGTGCCCATAGTTAAAGACTCCCAGATAATTCTAGAAATACATTAAAGTCCAAGAAAGATCAAATACTACTAGATGTGGCCTCACACTTCACAACACAGGCAGATCAAATGGAGTTTCAGTGAGCCTTCAGTATAGACAGCTAAACACTCCTAACCTGCTACCAAGACAGCCACTGCCTATAATTACATCCCAACAGTATTTGCTGGTACCACAGAAAATATCATCCAAAGACTGCAGTGTGCCAGAGAGGTCTGTATGGTTTTCATCCATTAATCAGGGAGTACACAGCCATTGCCCACTATTTTGACATTGGAAAAGATATAAAACAAAAAGCTGACTTTAATTTCTATCATCACAAACCAAACCCCATTTTTCCATGATTATCCAGATAGGATTTGTCTCCAACAGCTGTTACCTTGTGAAATGTTTCCCTGCATTAGAAGAATATCTTAGAGGTCAATTTGATAAAACCCACCTATCGCAAGACAAGTAGGACACTTGTCCTCTTTCTCCACCCAATTTGCAGTTTATCTTAAGCTCATTAAAATAATTTTGTGTTGCACAAACTTGCTCTGAAACCAGAATCGCCACTTATAATCTTAAACATACATTACCTGGCTTTCAAAGTGTAACAAGCTCAGCTTTTTGGCAAATTCAAAAATCTGACATGAAATTTCTAGATGAAGCCAAAACATGGACCCGAGCTTGCTGTTCCTTGTTTTTTCCCCTTTTGTTTGGTCACTTAGTAGTGAGCGTGAAGAGAAAAGAAGAAAAGGACCTGAGCAGGTGAAGCACGTTTACATTTGTTTAATTTTACTTAATAAACAAGGATGAGATTAGAATTTGGCTCATAATCTGATCTCAGGCAAATGCTACAGTATACAAGCTCATATTACTATTATTTAGACAGTCCTAGAAAATACAGCCCAAGCAATATTCTCACCACAAAACAAATACCCGAAACTGAAGGTAGTTGGTATGTTAAAACTAGGGAAACTAATATAAATCTAGCCTGAACAGAAGTGGATTTACATACAATGCATATAGCATAAGTTATTTCTCAGGTAGCTTGGAAATACGACAACAGTTTCATTTTGCTTTGAAAAGCACAAAATATCAATTTTAAAATTAACCAAGTCAATTGGGGATGTCATATTTGAAGACAATAAAGGAAACAAAAGGAAGATGATCTTTCAGTCGATAATAAAATTCACCTTCCCTCCTGCAAGATGTAAAAAGAATGAAAAACCCTGAACAGTTCAGAACAGCTATTACTACTGAGACACCAAAGGGGTGATAGTTAACATGAATTGCAAGAAACATGCAACAGGCCTTCTATTTGAAACTTGTTTTTCACACAGTTAGTACAATAACAACTGCTCCTGCAAGAGAGGTCAATCTACCCACGCATTAACCCCCAATCAAGCAGCACTCTGAAAATCAAAATGTGATTGCAAATTTCTTGCATGCCAAGATGAAGGAGATTTTCATTTCATTTCATTTCACTACCAGCATCTTATATTCATTACGGTCAGAGGGTGAAGTGAGAACTAGGTACTCACTGGTTCTGAATGCCAGCACTTTCTTGATTACATTACCAGAGAATTAACATACAGAACCTGTATTAAAGCAGTAGAAATGGGCTTACTTACAGCCACTTTCATAGCTGAGATTTTTATAGCAGTTTTATGTTCCAACTCAGAAGGTTAAGAGGCTAAAAAATAGCTGTATAACCTATCCACTGCTGCAAAGAAAGGTCTAAAAGATCCAGGCTTTCAGCATTACAATGACAGGAAGGCTATCTGTTTTTGTAAACATTTCTTTAAATCACACTGAGTGGGCTAGCAACCTCTGGCTTTGAGGGGGAGAGGGTTTTTGTTTTGTTTCTTTGAAGCTGTCACTGTCAAGCTCAAAATAAAACTCAGAAAACTTCATATAACCTCCAAATCTACCGGAGGCTGGCCTAACTCTTCCCACTAGAAATTGCCAAAATGACAAGTTTCAGTGACTCCTATAAGGTCACCACAATCTGCAAACCTTGAAGAAGATCCACTGAACACATTTTAAAAGGAAAGAGGATCTTGCCTACAGCCAGAAGTGGGATAAGCAGTCTTAGGAAAGCTGAAGACCTTAATACACTTCTTGCAGAACTTCTCTTGCCATTTACAACATAAATGTACCCCAAGCACCCCAACCGGGAACCTAAGTAGTGAATATTTCCATAGTGGATTTATGCATTAACTCACCTGTATTAGCAGCTTGGATTTCCAATAAATGCAATAAAAGAAATGAAAAGCAAGGGAAAAGACAGTGACTCTTTTACAAATGAGTCAGTGTCATATATCTTATTAGCTGTTGTTAGGTGCATGACAGATTGTTTTGTTAATCCATTCTGAGTGCAAGTTATAAGAAGTGTATTACATAGCATTAATATAAAATAACTTGAGTCACATATCTTTTCCAAAAATAGTTTATCTATTTTTTTCCAGTGAACTTTAATCACTTCAAAGAAAATCCTTTAGGAAAAAGCTTCGGCATGGCACTACATTAACAAAGACTTATTATTTTCAAATTCTAGTTCACTCGCCTATGGCCAGTTCACACAGTGGGTCAAGTGAACTTCAGGGGCCTCCAGGTGCAAGAAACAAGGAATGCCTGTCAGAGCTATAAACCTTGGAACCAGTAGCTGAGCTGGCTCCACTCTTTGCTCTACAGGATTAACCAAAACAATTTACTCACTGAAAAAGGAAATGCCAAGTGTCCTACTTAATATTGCTCAACACGTGCCTTGTTGTGAGTGATCAAGTGGATATCAAACACCACTTCTGCTGCCAAAACAACAGGAATATAGCTGGGTTACCTGTAGATCTAGATCTTTACTCCTCTAGAGTCAAGGCCCTCCTTGACAGATACTAATATGGCATTTCTATTTCCACAGAAGCAGACAAGCTGGGTGATCATTTAGGAGCCAGACTCAACAGCTGTAAAATATTCCATGGCTTCAGACAATGGGTTAAACAAGCATCTGTCAGGAAAGCCATTGCTACAGGTGATCTTACCAGAGAAGGGAGATGGACTAGAGAGATACTGGGGGGCCCTCCAGCTATGCTTCTAAGGTTCTCTGCTTTCTATCCTCTTGAAAAAATAGTGGGAGTAAACCAACAAGTGTTTGCTTCTCAATATATAGCTCATGACAGTAAGAACAGCACTGCAGGATTTTGTGGCATTTGTACAAAGGTTCTTTAGAGAGAAAGCAGCCACGTTGTTGACTAAACAACTGCATTCAACCCACCTAGCTGACAGAGGAAACCCAGATGATGTAAACAGGAAAGCTTTGGATATTGCCTCTCACAGTATCCTTCTGGACAAAGTGTCCAGCACACAGATGAGCAATGAGGTTAGGTGATGGGTGAGCACCTGGCCCATAAGTTGGGCAGAGAAAGTGATAGGGAATGGGGAAACACCAAGCTGGCAACTGGTCACTAGTGGGGCTTTGCAGGGCTCCATCCTCAGCCCAGCTCTATTCAACATCTTCATTAATGACTTGGACACAGGACTCAAAGGAATACTAGGTAAGTTTGCCAACATCAAATTAGGAGTAAGTTGTCAACTCCCTCGAGGGCAGAGAAGCCTGGCAGAGAGACCTCAACAAATCAGAGGACTGGAAAATCACCAACCATATGAAGTTTAACAAGGGCAAGTGCCAGATCCTGCATCTGGGATGGGGCAGCCCTGGTTGTGTGTATAGACCAGGGAATAAGAGGATGGAGAGAAGAGCTGTGGAAAGGGGGTCCTGGTCAACAGAAAGCTGAACATGAATCAGCAGTGTCCTGTGTAACACACTGCTGTTATACCAGCCTTATAAAGAAGAAATTCACCAAATACTCGAGGATTTACAGCTACTCTGATGCTACTGAAAGTCAGCATGAACAGTGACAAAAGAGGTTTCTTTGGATGAAGGTTCTAATCAATGAAAGAAATGGAAACATCCAGTTGTCAAGCAGTGTTATACAGCATTAATATTTTTTTCAGAGCTTTGGCATACTAAAAGCATAGCAATGGAGAAATATAAATCTGCTCACAATAGAAGTGTCTTGCAGCATCCATGGAATCACTCTATCCCACTGTCACTCCAGAGCATTTTACCAACGGAGTTTGCTAAGAAGAACTTGCCCTCATAGAGTAGCAATGAGGAAAGCAAATTAAACAGAAGCCAGGATAGGAAAATACATACTTAAGAGTCATTCTGACCACCTGAAATTTACTCCTGAGCATCAGTAAGTTTTTGGACAGCCACACACCTGGGTATTTCCGAAACTGATTCCTCAGATCCTATATGTCCCTTCTTCTGAGGGCAAGGGGAACGGTCATTAACATCTGGGGACTCATTAAACAGCAAGATGCAAAAGGTTGGGGGAGGGGAAAATCAGCAGTTTATTTCAGTAACAGTCACTTAAAAAAAAAAAAACAAACCAAAAAACCCCACCATCGTTTATAATGTAGAACTCCCTCCAAAATTAGCTTACACAGTGATATAAATTGGTTTTCTTTGTGGTCTAAAATTGACTTGCAGTTCACTACTTAGTCAGAAAATAGCTACTGAAAAGCCCTGGCCTCAGAGCTTTTGGACTGTGG
This sequence comes from Leptocoma aspasia, assembly GCA_013399835.1. NCBI lineage: Eukaryota > Metazoa > Chordata > Aves > Passeriformes > Nectariniidae > Leptocoma > Leptocoma aspasia. Next base: position 1,065,243 of record VXAX01000708.1, read on the forward strand.
ACTCCTTTCATCGTGTAAACAAATGCTTCAGATTTAAAGCTTTCCCATAATTGTTATGCTAACCTTGGAGCGAAACCTCTCCATTTGCATTTGAAGGAGCTAAATATTAGGCAGGAAAGAAAGTGGTCTTTTTAAAAGCATGAGAAAATGTTCCTTCTTTTTGGTCCTCAACCATCTGGGCAGGCCCTACTCCTCTCTCTCTCTCTGGCAAAGGCAGAGGGAAGGAAAAGGGGCACGGATGGTGGTCATCTTGCTGAAAGAGAATTAAGAAATTCCTTCAAAACATGAATGAATGAGACTTCCTATAGGGGAGGGGAGTCTGTGTTCCAAAGAGATGTGAGAGGTTGTAGGCAGGGGGGAGGGAACAAGGACACAAATACATCAGTGAGCTAGTGAGTGATGTAAGAAGCACCTATGTTTTATTACGGTTTTCTCTCAACATGTTCTGGAACCCAGAGCCAGATTTCTTTATAGACCCCGTGTGTGAACCCTGCAGCTAATGGAATGTTAATGTTTCCTCTTTCACCCATCTGAAGCTAAGAGGAGCCTTTGACTGCTTGTGCATGCATACTCCTATGTGCATATGTATTCAGGTGAGAGAATTACTATGGGGGGGGGGAAAAGGAAGAAAAAAGGGAAGCAGCCACAGGTTTCAGTCCCAGTTTTGTGATATGAGAATTTCATTGAGTATTTCAGCAAGGGCAAAAAGAATAACACTTGAATGAAAAACCCACAATTCTGAGATTTCTAGTAATACGGTTTAAATAAAAGAATTTCACAAGACGAATCATTCTCCTTTTCAAATAGCTCTGTGTGAGGGGTCTTCCCTGTCAGTGCACAGGTCAAGAGATTACTCCACTAACTGTTTAGAGCTAAAGCTGTAATCAGTAGAATAAATATTTGATATTACCACAGTAAGCATGTAATAGCTAAAAACAAGACTGACAACCTTCTTAAAAATAATCTAGGCCAAATTATCTGTTGGCACAACTCTGCTCTTGAAGTCGTGCCAGCAGGGAGTTTGCTGTTACATTTTGAGCTGCTAAAGGAAGTTATCACAACAGATTTTCTCCTGACAAAACCAAAAATAATTAATTGTACTGGAAGGAAATTGAGTGAGGATTAGTAGATTATCACATGCCAGAATGACCAAGTTTCTGCTATTTTCTGTCTATTTTCCATCCATTTCCTTGCAGAGCAATGGATCCACATTTATTGAGTTTTCTGTTAGCATCAGAAGCAAATCAATGGTTGAACCAGCAAGTGAGATTTCCTGCATCTTGGTCATATATAACATGAGAAATAGAATTCCCTTGATATTTTCCATTATATTGGCATTCAAGATTGAATTTCAGTAAAGGTTCCAATTTCTAAAGGGAGGACAATCATTAAATACTTCTTGCACATTTTACTCTTCAGATAAAATAAATGTTGTGTTTCATTCCAGAGCTGTACAGTGCCAAGCAAGAGATGTAGCCACCAGGAGGATTCCACAGAAATGTCCTGAAACTACCAGGAACCCTTGTAATTATGAATGATTATGAACATGGGTTAGGCCCAGGAGGAAGTCAAGAGTCACCAAAACAGTAGCCTGGCATTCACAAGCATCATCTCTGTGCTTGTGTACACAAAGTGTATGGGAAATTCATCCCATAAAGGCCAAGTGGGATTTAAACCCACTGCAATTCTAACTAGAGAGGTCAAACAAGAGACAAAAAGCAGACAAGATCAAGTCTTGCCTTCACTTGCACAAACAGACGTTGTGTACTTCAAGTCTCCCAAAATTTCACTCAGCAAGAAAGTGGACAGGTGTGGGGAAAACCAAGTATAAGATATCCTAAACAAAAATGGAAAATGCAGACATAATTGTCACCAGGCCTTGGGACAAGTTCTTCTTTTTGTTAACCAAAAAGTAAATTATGCCTTGCCTGACTCCCAATGAAAAGAACAACAAAATGGAAAAAAAAAGTGATATTGGATTAGATTTAATTGCCATGTATGTTTTCCCTACCAACACATTGAAGAGTGTCGTACAAGCTCCAGATTCTTCTTTACTGTGGGTTGGAGTATAACACTTTTTACTGAACACATTAGACTCCAGCAGCAAATTTCATAATTTATGAGAAAAAACTCCAAACATCTAAACCCTGATTTTTGTACTTATTTTTTTCTGAGATTAATAGCAGAATGAAAAACATAGTTTACATCTATGTAGATTGTTTGTTGCCTGTACAAAGCAGTATAAATGCACTCAAGCTATCATTTTTTCAGTTGTGCTGTCAGCTTGGATTTCTTGGATATGGCAGGGATGTAAAGTCAGCTCTGTCTCATTCATGTTTCACCAACTTATCTTCAGGGGAAGCAAAGGTGGGAGGCAATAAATGGATATTTTAACAGTTGGGATCTACCACATCAATATCTAATTCTGATACACCTGAGCTTCAGAGCTTATAGGTATGATGCGAGTTTCCCTTTCCATGCAAAGGGCCCCTTTTCTCTCAGACTGACATAAATCCTATCAATGCTTCCAAAAAGGTAAACATTCTATAAAAAGCTAGCAAGTGTTACCCATTTTTCAGAACGGCTTAGAAACCAGTTGAAATTAATTCAACATTTATCAGCTGAATGATTGCGGTTTTGGTACCCGAATTGTTAAACTCTCACAAGCCCAAGAAGGAGGAAGCTAATAACTCAGTTGTCATTTCTTTTTAGTCCCCATTTCTTCACAATTCTGTTTCTGATGACTCCTGCCAATGCTAGATCAAGGTGGTGACAGTTCTCCACCCACATGGTCATTAATAAAGCCTTGGCTGTATTTGTTAATTTGTTACAGTTAATTTGTTACAGTTCCAGTCAAAATGGAAATTCTTTATTTCTTGCACCAATACTCTTCCACTAGATGTGCTGATATGAACATGGTCACTGGCCCAGAAGCAGACCATTGGCTCCTAAAACACATTTCTGCAATAACTTTGGTGGTCAGCATCACAGTCACACTTCACACTATCCTCTCTAGCCCACCAGGTTTCTTACCAGACCCACCATAGAACAGCTGTAGGCACAGACCAGCCTCCCCAGTGGCAGTGAGATGATCCTCAGACAATTAACTATTCCATCCTCCACCTCTCTTCACATCCAGGGATAGTTTTGCCCAGATGCATTAGCCAGCTGCTCACAAACATAACAGATGCTCAGTTTGACTGGTTTTAACCCAAAAGATATAATTAGTGGCAGTTTAACATAAAGACCAAAGAATAAAAATTTTAACAAGATAGTTGAATGTAATTACACTTAGATAAACACTGATGCTGAACACACAGGGCTATGTATGCTTGAAACCAGAATTTACAACAGGCTTATATTTGTCTTTTTTTCCCAAAGTGTTTCACCCTCTTTCTCTGTCCAGCAAGAGAAGGATCATCTCCCCCAAAGAAAAAAAAATACTGTCATCGTCAGGAAAGAAAGATTCTCAGTATAGTTCTTTCACAGAGATACTTGATTTTTACTGCATTACTATACCCTTCATATAGGACCTAGCTGCTAGCAAAGAGTGAAAGAACATTACTCCATTTTTGGGACTGATTTATTTTCAAAGCTTCAGTGGTGCAGCCAACACACGCATCTGTTTGGACAGATTCTGAACTCTACCATCATGTGCTTTCCCATGCAGCTATTTCCTTTCTCAGTATGGTGTACAGTTGCAACTTGACATCCTACAGGATTTCATTAGTGTATAGAGTTTATATAGAGTTAAGTTCTATGAAACATACGATGAAAGAAGGAAACTCCAGTCAAAGCTGTCAAACATTGCTGTTCCAAGATAGGTTCCAAGCTCTTTATCTTGACAACTAAAGCAGGCATTCCCTTCCCAGAGAGTGACCCTACTTCTTTTCCAGTCCCAGCTTCAAGCAACCAGAGTATGCTAGTTTTGCATAGATCCTAATTAAGAATTAATTTAACAACAGACTTTGGAATGTATTTAGGGTTCTCACATGAATTTTTTAGACATGCTTGATGCCAAATGCTCAGTGTGGCATAACACACTCAGTAGGACTTATACCTTTAAACTCATGCATTTTTGAAAACAACATGGGTGTATTTTTGAATTTAAGCCTGACACCCATCATCTTTTACAGAAGAGGTTCTACAGGGTTTTTAATATACAGAGCAAATGGCAGAAAACAATCAAAGTCCCTGTTGCTATTATAGGTGACGGACTCTTGTTGTCTAGCACTTGGCAGCTATCATAGAAGGAAAGGGACATAATTATACACACTTGAGGCTTCATTTCCTTCACAAGCACCCTTCATTAGTACTCTGGTAAATATACTTGCACATCTTCAGGAAGACAAACACTGCTTTTTGCAGGATGCCTCATCAATGCACTAATTTGTGGTGGCAAAACACATAGCAAATCATTTATCAGCTTTCTTGTGGTTTTTCCATGCACTGGGGAAGCCATAAGCCAGCTATTACCACATTATGTGTTGATAGCAAGGGCCCATATGATTTCATATAGCCTGGGTTTTTCTGTTAAACATGTTAAAAAAGACCCAAACTCTGCTACTGACTTTCCCTTTTCCCAGGGCAACATTTTTCATCCCCTTCTTCTCACATCTAGTTTCTATGTTCTTTGGAGCAGGAATGTTTCTGTATGGCACTTCCCAAAAGGGATTTCATTGTAAATGTCTCAGGGAGTCAGCTCTGAACTTCTGACACAATTTCCTTTCCTGTCTACTGCAGACTTCATTTGTGACAACAGGCAGGTCAGTAAAGACATCCACACCTCATTTAGACTCTATGTCTAAGAGGGACAGAGAGAAACATGATGTCTACTGTCCCATCAGGTATACAATTCACAAAGATAACTTATTTGCTGAGGTTTCTTGGACACTGGTAAAACTCAGGTGCTAAAATCCCATTCTTATTAACACTTCACTCACAAGTTCCTCACCGGCCCTTTCTATGGCTTTAAAACAGATTTTTTATGATGCTACTAACTTATCAATTTTTACTTTATAGACTCTTTTCCCAAGCTGTAACAGTAAAATTTCCGGGAGATGTCCTATCATCTCATTCATTCTCTATTTTTCCAAAGGGCAAATACCTTCAAAAATCCTTCTCACAGGTAAAATGTAGGTACTGCCCTGTCCCTCTCACACACAGACAGCATTGACATTTTCAGACAGTAATATTTCCTCTTTTTACCATTTCATTTTCCTGCCGTAGCCTCTGTAAAATTTTGGGACATCACCAGGCTTGTAGAAGCAGCCACTCTCTCACCTCTTTGCTCCTGTTGTCTATTCATTCATAAACTCAGAAGCACCCTGCACAACACAAAATCCTTTTGTGGGTAATGTGATGTACATATCATTGCATTAGCCATATTTACTAAGCTATAAGCAAATTATGTTTTGCATCATAGCCGTGAAGACAAATATAGTAATAGAATCAGGTACCTTTCCAACCAGATGGAAATTTGCTAATGCAATAGGAAGTTGCTTATTAAATACACTGAACTTCTGGTGTCAGGAAATACAAACTGCAAGCATCATCAGGTGAAGGGAAAATGGCTACTTTAATGATCCTACACACAGATACAGAAATTTATCCTGATTAGAAAAAAAACCCAGTCAATACTTAGACTCTCCTAAATGGGGTTGTTATTTTGTATTTTTTTTAATACACATCACAATAAACTGCTAAAGAAAAGACTGTTGTCATCTATTCACAAGTGGAAAAAGAGGCTATTATGTAAGTCCTGACTTTAGACCAATACTAGAATAAAGAACAAATCCTTTAAAGCACTCTGGCATTAGCATTCTGTGCAGATGTTCTAGACTTTTCAAGCAGTGATATGATCTGAGACAGGCTGGACCAATATTTTTAACAATATGAAACAAACAACAAATGCTGCTTTTACATAATTTGTGAGAAACAGCATCAAGAACGTGCGAGCTGCAAACAAGCAGAGCAACACAATTAGCAATACATTTATTGATATCAAAAGTTCTTTCAATAGGAATAATCAAGTCCAGGATGGCAATTAAAGAACAGCCTATCTTATTGATTACTCTGTGCAAACTGGTCACTGAGCAGTTGCTGAGCAGTTCCAGTTCTATGCCATGCCTTGCAAGGACAGGGAAGGACACAGCCTCAAAAACCTAAAATTTCATCTTCCCCTGTAAGGCACATCATCCTCAAAATAGACTCATCACAATAAGGCTGTATAAATGGATACATTCAAAACAGAACCATGCTGAAGCTCCAGAAGAGCAAGTTACTTTCATCTAGGTGCACAAAACCAATTCACTGGAAAACGCCTGGATGAAAGCATCTGAGCTTGAATCACCTGAGAAAGTGTTCTGCCAAGAGAGGCACCAAAAAGGGTTAAGGAATTCCTGTTAGAATAGTCCTCCTGGCTGCCTGGATTAAAGCCACAGTGAGGTACAAACTAGGACAGTGGTGTTCCATTATTAAGGCTCCACCAGTATTTCTTCTTAATGGATACTTTGCAATTTTCTAGTTCTCTTCTTGAATATTTTGTTTCAGCAGTGCTCCCAACAGCAAATATTTGCAGTGTGTATTTTCTAAGGGTTGTTCTGGCTTTCAGTGGTTAAACTAAGCAAGAATTTTTTTGTTCTTGGTTGCAAACAGCAGCATACAGTCCAGTCAGCGTTTCTGCACAATAACCCACCTACTTTCTTCATAAAACAAATTAACATCACAAATCAATATTCAGAGGGGGTTTTGTTTTGTGCTGGTTTTAAGTGACAGAACTGCTTGCTTTTCCTGTCAGAAGAATTCTACCAGAAGCGTGCATTTTCAGTCCAAGAAGCTGTCACATCAGCATATTTCGGGGAGACGATAGATGTTAGCTCGTACGCCTTCTCATCCTTCTCTGAGAACTCAACACAACAGCCTGCCACCCACCACAGTAGCCTAAGAGATAAAACACAGAACAGCACTTACAGAATGAGAGGGCTTTGGAAGCAAAGCCTAATTAAAAAAACACACACAATAAGACCATAGCTGAGCATCGAAGTGCAACATCATAGCAGGTAATTACGCAGAAAACATCATCCTGGTAACACAACCATCCTGCTCCTACAGCCAGCTTAACCTAACCTATGTAACACAGTACTTTTCAGGTTTGCTATAGGAGGCTCAGGCCAAAAGACACACTTCCTTTAATCAAAGCTATCATTAGTAAGTATACAGCATTTTCCAACTTAGCTGCCTAGGAACTGTAGCCAAAACAAGGCATAAGCATGAGGTTACAAAACCACCACATGCTGTACTCTCACGGGAAGTAAGAGGTGTCTGTTGCACTTGCTCATGGGGGTGGACTAACTGGGATCCACTGAGGATTAAAAGGACCACATAGCTGTGAACCTCAATATATGAAATCCAAAGCCATATGGTTCAGGGCTAATGCAATTCTTGAGACAACAAGTTTATCATTAGAAAAGGACGAGGAAGAGAACCTGGGAAAACCAGGTCATCACTGAATGAAAATGAGCAACCAGTGTCTTAGGGCAACAGAAGGAAATGAAATCCTGTGGAGTTTTAATGAAAGAATATCAGTGAGATCTCTCTCAAACACCAATCTCCAGTTCCACCTGTTCAAGAAAGGATCATTAAAACACCTATGGTAACGTGTTGTAAAAATTCCAGTGTAGAAATGGACTGCTAGAGGGTAAGAACACTTCGGAGAAGAGGCCAGAATGCATTGGTAACCACTGCAACAACCTCGAAGAGACACATCCAGCTGAAATCCAGTTGTGAGACCACCAGTAAACTGTGCTGCACTGTGTGGACAAGCCTTGCCTTTTAAAGGCTTCACTTCCTAGAAGTACCAACACAGACACATGGTCACTAAAACCAGCATTCTTCGCATGCACATTGGTACCAGATTGACTACTCCCATCACTGCATTGGTGTACAAGACAGAGCTTCCCTCTGGGCACAAGATTCAGGTATTGCAAACATCACAGACTTCAAACCTCCAAAACATTGCAACATGCCTCTATTTTCTCTTGGCAATTCTTTTCCTAAAGCAGGCATAATACATTTCTTTCTGTTAGCTTATGCCCACCTTTACCTGTGGAGGTATGTTTGTGCAGAGAGAGAGAAGACTTCATGGCAGCTGGTGTGGAAAAAAACATTTAGCTTTTCCTTATTAAACAAGTGCATCAAAATTATCCCAAAGGTTAACGTTCTGTGCTGCTACTGAAAGATTGTTGCACCAGGATTTCAAATCCAGTGTTATCATTATGAAAAGAAATTCCAGACAACTAGCAAAAACACAGCTTAACCAAGCAGGGTTTCTTTTACTCATGGCTGCAAAAGCAGTAATGGAGTAAATGAAAATAACCCCAAGGTCAGTCTTTTGTGTGTCATGATATTCTCTTTTTTTCCCCCAAAGCTAGTAAGAGATTCAATAAATTTAATAATTAAAAAAACCAAATTGCTTATAATTATTACAGTATTAAAGAAATATATTTCACTTTGTATGGCTTGAAATTTTGACATCATTCTTGGCTTCAGTATCATACCCAATTAAGAAGCCCCCAGAAGAGTGAGAACGACAAGAGCCACTAAACGTGTCACAACACAGGGTGAAGGGAAGAAGTGCTGGAAGTTGAGGCTTTTCAAAGTAAGCATAGGAAATTGTGCTGCACAATGAGTGCAGAATATGTTTTTTTCTCTTCCCCTCCCAGCCTCCACCTCCTGCCCTGCTCCTCATGACATACACACACATTTTATGGCCTAAGAGCCAGCAAAAAAGGGTGTGTTCTTTCAGGTTTATAGCCTTGACTAATGGAACTGCTCTAAATAACATTTTGATCTTGTAAGGTCATGCAGAGTGCTATACCTTTCCTTTAATGATTCAGGTCTGGACGAAGCATTTCCCAGAATTGAGATGGTAATGAAGTCATTAGTTTCTTCCTACTTGAAGTTCTGGCTAGGAAAGGGAATTCTATGGGTAAAGTCTGAGAGGGTCTTTTTCATAAAGCTCATACCCAGCTGAGCTGTAACACCTGTTACATTTTCCCAGGATCCTGAGCTGTAGAGCATTTCCAATCTATTTGCTCTTCTTCTCCTACAGCACACTGACAAAAGCTGGGGGAATGGGTTTTCTAAGGGAGTGCTAATTGAAAATAAAAAAATCTATGCCTGGTGCAAATGTTAACTCACATCCTAGCTAAGACAGTGATAATTATTTCCTTGTCTTTGAAAATACAAGCTATTCCAGACTACATTTAAATTAAAAATACACATTTGAAATAGGTTCTTTAATAATTCCTCACCTTTTATGTACGATATAAAGGATGAAGAATTATTCTTAAAAGGACCTCACTATTGAAAACAGGCCCTTATGCTAAGTTTTTGATACTAAAATACAGTCATTGCTCCGTAGAGAAACACAGCACTAAGCACATATCAATAAATATAGAACTAACAATTACATATCCATTCTTACAAATAATAGTTCACAGAGAAACAGTTTTAAAATATGGTTTCTTAAGTAAAGGGAACAATAAGCCTGGATATTCAAGTTCCAACAACGAGCATCTGTGTTAGACAGCTCTACAAGTTAGACTCAAAATTGATATACACTTAGCAACCAGCAAATGTATTTTGTTTTGCCACTGGTACCCTCTCAGACCTCCCTCCAAAGTAAGCCCATATATAAATTGTGTTTTATAGAGCAGATCCAGTACCAAAAATGCATTTTGGTACTGCCAGCTAGCTAATTAGCACACATGCATACACACAGAGTAGTAGAGCATTAGAAAGGAAAGGAGTAAGAGACATTCTCTGACTAAGGAATCTGTTCCCTCTACCAGATTGAAGTAATGCAGCCCTACTGAGCACCTGCACATGCCACAAAAGTCAGCTTTTCTCAGTTGTGAAGGTATGGTCTAGTGGTGGGACACACTTCTCCTTTTGCTGCAGACCTATGTGGCAGTTGCTGTGAGCACTAAGGCTTCATAGTCAGAGACACAATGAAATTCTGAAGAAATGTCTGAGAGTGTCCCCAGCATCCTAAACATAACACTGAGGCTTCAGTACACCTATTATTAGAGTCAGAATATTCTGTTGCATTGCACTTTTTTCCTCACTTTTATCTGAAAAGCAGTTCTGAAAAGCCTCTAAAAATGACTGAGGCTTTTCAGTTGAGATTTTTTATTGTTTGGTGGTTTTTCAAGCCAAGTTATTATTGTTTTTCTTTTAGTATTAAAAATATTAATGAACTATCTGGAAAGCAGGGAATCATTATAGACTACGTTCTGATCATTTTCCTGGCAGAAAATAGCATGCTTACCTTTCTGATTTGCTGAGTCTATTCCACACAGCCGAAAGAAGTAACTTTGCTGCCAGGTTTTATCACAAGGCCCTGTTATTTTCCCAGTAAAATAAAGTAGAACTGCTTTCTGTCAATGTTTATATCCCCAAAATCATTGGATATAATGACACTATATAACCTACTTTTACTTTCTTTTGCCTCTGCTTTTGGTCAGCCCCAGCTAGGCAGTGGATCGTGCCATGTCTGGGAGTCAGAAACTTTAAGGCTGGAAAAACCTCTAAGATTATCAAAATTCAACCTTAACCCCACACTGCCACGTTCACCACTATATCATGGCCTCATGTGCCACATTTACAGATCTTTTGAACACTTCCAGGGATGGTGATTCCACCACTTCCCTGGGCAGTCTGTTCCAATGCCTGAACATCCTTTCATTGAACAATTTTTTCTTATTATTCAATCAAAAACATCACCCCAGTGAAGGAAGGGTCTGTAGCAGGAGACATCATCTCACACTCAGTCCCACTTCTGAGCACTTCAAAACAGCAGCTTAAATTTTTCTCTTGTAAACTCAGCCTTAGTTTTTCACTCTAAGTGAAAGTTTGCTATTTGATGCACCTGAAACACACCTACTCCCCCATTTTAGCCATTTCCCAGCAGCTACATCCCCCTTGTCCACTGCTTTCATAATTATTTTTTCACTTCCTTCCAAACTGCCCCTTTATTCAGCAAGTGATGCCCTCCCCATACAGAACTATTGCTCTTCTTTAGCCTATTTAACCAAGTGAGCTGCATAAAGTCCAGTTCAGACCTTTCTAAACTTCACAATTGTCTTTATATATTCCTGCTTTACACTGGTTACATCCTCATTTTGAAAACAAGTAACAGAATCTACTGGTACTCCACGCAAAGCAAAGTATCCCAGCTGGATGAGCACATTCTCTATCCAGTGCTAAGCCCTCCCAGAATGAGGTCATTCCTGAACCACCAACAATCAAAATCTGCTGATGGTAAGTTTACAGAGCTCCTATCACCTTTCCTTTTGGAAAACAAAGGCAGACCCGGCAAACAACTGTCTGAAAATGACTGTGCCCTAAAGACTCCAGAATCCTTGGGCTTCTGGTTGCAACTTTCTCCATACTTACAGATGAGCTGGCCATGGACAGCCAAAAGGGCAGGACTAGAAACCTGGAATTCAGACACTTTATCTGTACTCTGGAATTTGAAGAGAACTAGAAAACTGATTTATTTCAGCTTAGCACTTGGCACAAATTGCTTTCTCCACTGTGTCAAACTGTTAAGTAAGAGTGAACTGCTGGGAACAAAAAAAAAATCTCCTTCGGCATCTCTTCCCTGCCTACAGAGAGTGAGCAGTACCAGTCCAGCAAAGGCTCTGCTACTCAGGCAGGAGCATGAAATGAAAGGTGTCATTCAGTGGGGCTGGGGTTGCCTGTGGCATAAGTAGTCTGTAAATCTGACTATATGTTTGAATATCTCAAGAACTAGCACAATAAAAAGTATGTATAAGCAAGGACACGAAATGGAAGTGAAATAACTGGGATTTTTTTTCTCAAACCCAAACATTTTACAATCTTGTTTAATTACTCTGTTTTCTTTAGAACAATTCAGCCTATAGCCTCTCTTCTCTCAAATAATAATTTTGCCTTTGAACTAACCTAACAAACTACTACAATTATCAAGTTATCATAAACACCTCAATGCTTTAACAAATTTACTGACACCTGCCAATCCAAAGCTGTATTTCAGATTAAGGCAATACTGGTCACTTGCTGTATACATCCAGAACGAAGAAGACGTGCAAAATACACCCTCAGACATCAAAATCCATGGAAACTAATGTAAAGAACTCTAAAGTTTTTTAATGGGTAATACATTTTAATGACTACAAGTTTTCCTACACTTAAAGCTTTAACTTTAATACATAAAATTTTCTTCTTTTTTTGTTTAAAAGCAAAAATCTTGGGCTCTGTCACCGAAAGTGCTGACGCTTCAAGAGGAAGGGAAAGAGAGGAAAGGTACCAGTTGTTCTCATATTCATCACAAAGATCAAAATAAAAGGAGAACCACAGAACATGGCAGAGATTTAAAGCTGAAATTAAATACCCTTTGTACATTGCAAAATAAATTTGTTTTGAGTAAGTTAACAGCCTTTGAAATATCAAATACAGAGCTGCACATTTTCATCATTTCCCCACCCTCTCTCTGCCATTCAATGTGCACAGCTAAGAAAGAAGAGAAGAATGGAAAGGAACTCAAGCCTGACTGCTGCTCACACTTTAACTTGTATGTTATGTACACAGTGTTTTACTGTGAACTGACTTGGAACAGAGCTTGTGTGAAATTTTCTTACTAAGCTCACATTTTTCATTCTACAAAACACAGTCTCTCAGAAGGTATCACATGTCCAGATGCCATTTCTCACTGGTGATCTTTCTGCCCACTCCAATCTTATTAAAGCCTAGTAATTAGGGAACTCAGTCGGGGTACATACCCAGATTCAAGCCCCCATCCTAGCTGGCTGTTTCACAGCAACAAAACCATCTAACCACCAAGTATCTCCCCTTTTAAGTGTTCTTATCAGACCTGTTATAGCTTGTACTAGTAACAGGCAATATACCACCAAAAAGGAAAAAAAAAAAAAAAAGGCAAAACAAGTGGTCATCTTGGTCATTTCTCTGGAGTTTTGGAAGGCAACAAACACCAGTCACGTAGCCTAAGCGAATATCCTGATCATGGACTCCCCTGCAGGGTTGTGCTCCCTCCATCCTACCCCAGGTGAAAGGATTTGATACAAAAGTTCAGCACATTCAGGGCAGAGAGGTGGAGGCCCACAGATGCTGGTTTTACAAGAGAGAGTACCAAGTCAAAGGGAATTCAACAACACTTCACCCACTTCAGTGTCCTTGAAAAATCCCCAGAAGTGCTGATCGTTATGTGTCTTTCTACACTTGAGAACTGTGCCCGAGTGCCTTGTATAGGTTCTATGAACAAGAGACCGAGAAGCGCCTCACAGGCAAAGTAGAGAAGACAGCAAGCAGATTCTCCAAGGCAACCTGTGCAGTGTTTACTGACAGTAAAGCATTGCCACATGGCATTTTCTCAAAGTGGTAGGTGTCTCAGATTCTGGGAATGACATTCCTGGGAATTCTTCCCATGTCTGCTCCTTTGAGCAGTATTATAAGGTTCCATACGTAAGATTTTATGTTAAAGCAAGTGTATGGCACATTTACTTCTCAAACTTTATATCATGATCACGGGATTATTCTGCCTCTTAAGTGAAGTGTATGCTATGAAAATATAGTTAAAGACAGGATGAGATTATATTTATGCCCTAAAGAAAATCTACCTCATTCAAAAGCCTCCTCAAGTTTATTACTGATGCACTAGTAAAATATATATATATATATTGAAAACAACAAAACCAAAACAAACAACAAACATATAAGCTGAAACTTAAGTTACCAGACCCCAGCAGCATATGTCCCTACCTTTTGTAGCAGATGCATGATCTTTAGCTGTGACTGTACATTACTGTTACACCAATGACAGACCTGATTCAAGTCTTTATACCATTTACTTTTGAGGTTTTTACTCCTACTGTGGGCCACTGTCCTTCAATTGTGCTGATTCAAGTGTTTACCCAGCTATATTCTTAATAGGATTCTCTCATATTATTAATAATTTTTAAAAACACCAAAGAAATAATTTCAAAAACACACAAATTTGCAGGGTATTAAAAACACCCAAACCCTACAGATGATTTTAACAGATCTTCTTTTAAGTATTACAGTGCAAATATTTGAATTGTGCAACAGAGAGAAAGAACATTCTGGAAGTGAATAAAGGTTAGCAGTACCATGTTGTGCAATATCTACATTGTATCTGCTCCTCAAAAGTCATGATCGCAGAATCATAGCCTTGATATTATAAGTCCCTTGCTTTCCCCCCACCCATCTGTGATCACCACGCACTTTTTCCTGACAAATTTGTCCCTACAGGAACTGTGGATCCCTCTCCTAGCTTTAGCGCTGTTATTTGAACATGCCAGTTCTCACAGAGCTCTTTAATATACCACTTTTCAAACATTGATTCATGCACAGTCTTATGCTATCTCAGCATCAAATAACTGAAGTAATCAATGACTTTTTTTTTTTTGTGAATTTGACATGTTTTGGGAGGTTTAGGCTGGATATTAGGAAAAAATTCTCCACTGAAAGAGTGGTTCAACATTGGAACAGGCTGCCAAGAGAAGTGGAGTTGTCACCATCCCTGGAAATGTTCAAAAAACAAGTCTACATGGCATTTCATGATATGGTATAGAGGGTATGGTGGGACTTGGTTGAAGGTTGGACTTGATGACCTTGGAGGTCTTTTTCAACTTTAATGATTCTACGTTCCTCAAGATGAGTTTGAACAGTCTGCCTAAGGGTGACCATACCTCCTCCAAATGCCTTATTGACTGTAAGCTCTGTTTGGGCAGGCACTATCTACACACAGCATTTACACATTTTGTAAATTGCTGGAAGCTCTCATTTTTCATTGGTCTTGAAGGCTGGGGTTTGAGGGTTTTTTTTGTTTTAAAGTGAACTGTTAAATGTGACTTGTAACGTCACCTCCCAACACCACAAGGTAAGCCAGGGTCAGGTGCTGCTCAGCTGTTTCCAGAAATCACAATGCAAAGAGTGGCTCTGGTTATAGTGAGAAGAGTGCCTCACCTGATGAATAGACATGCAATGACACTGAAGATATAGAGAGAAGACACATAAACAACATACATCTTTGAAACTGATTATGATACCAAGGAAGAGCTGGAGCAGACATTAAAAGTAAATAATAGAGATGTATCATGTTATTGCGAAATTACAGGACAAGCATCCATGTCTGCTGGGACATTGCTTCTCAGTTTTTTGGTAATGGCTGCTTACTTCTTCAGCAATTTCTGGCTAAGAAGAAAACCAGAACATTGCTTACCAGTTCTGAGTAAGAAGAGAACATGAACACTGCTTACCAGTCCTCCCAGACTGCTGAATAAACAAAAGAGAAATAGTGATCAGAGGCAGCTGGCTCCACTTCAAGGTTATCTAAAAGGGAATTTGGGGTGGACAGAACAACATTCCAGTGGGAAAGTTTATTAACACTTTGAATTGAAAGCAAACAAATCTAAAGGATGCTGTACACCATCACTCTCTTCAACAAATGATATAATAAGAGGGGAAAATGAAGAAGACTGGTGCATCATAAGGTAAGAGACTTCTGGAGCAGGGAAGGCAGGTCAGTGTCATATCCAAAATTACACAAGCAGTTTTGGTGGGAGATAAGGGACTATATCCTGACAGCAAATACATGTGCTATCAGACAACACTGTGTGGATTACTTCCTGTTATCAGGCATCAAAAATGTCTAACCCCAGTAGTGACAAAGGACAGGACAAGGCTTGAAATGGCTACTTAAACTGGAAAGAGGTCACAGGTAAATACCTATGCAGTTTCCCAATGGATGAACCTCCTGGAAATCACTGAACTGAAATTGGATATTTCTGAAAGATAATAAGTCTACAACTACAGGGTCTGAGCTGTAATTGCCAGGAGTAATTCAAAATATTTTGTTGAAGAGGTAGTTGGGTGAAGAGTCGTCAAAACAGTCCCTTCTTGCCTTAAGAAGGCAAGGTCCTCCCAGTCCTCCTTACCTCTGGCCACATGAACAGTATCAGAGGGAAAAGGCATCTCACATTGTAGGAATAAGCATAAATCCACCCCAGATATTGTGAGGCCCTGTGCCAAAGCACAGAATTGGGAAGCACATGTAATGTGTCTGAGGAATGAGGAAGGATTCAGCACTATCTCAACATTCAGAGGAGGTAAAAGATGGAGAAAGTGGGGGAGGGGAAGAAGACCAAAATCCCTCCTGTGATATGGTAAATCCTCAGATTACAAGACATGGGGGCAGGGAAGAGTTTAGGCAGCAAGCTGACAGAACAGCCCTTCCAGCCCCTCACTAGACTAATTCTCCATGAGGATATTCAGCTTCAGTTTACATTTGTTATCAGGTCAGCTTTCTATGCAATCTAAACAATAAAATACATGCAGGAGAGGTGGGCAAATTGAATGCATTCTAATTTATCACATAAAGCAGAGACAGCCTAATTCATGTACTATTCCTAGCCTCATTTGCACAGGTAAGAAAGAGCAAAAGGGAGGAAAAACTCCTGGGGGGGATGGTATGGGGGGGTGGTGGGAAAAGCCTTTTTATTTTGCTAAAGGACCCCAGGGAAGGGCCCCTGAAGCAGAGGCCCTGCTTTTACAAATGCTTCCCTTTCCTTACACGGTTCCTTTAATACAAGTAAAAATTTCAAATTCCTCATTTGTTTAGCCTGAAATCCCTTGCACATTTCCCACAAACTACTTCCTTTTCTCTCTTTTTAGCTGGACTCCCTCTCTTTTTAATGAAGAGAAGTTCAGAGAGTTTTTCCCATGAATAGATGGCGGGCACCTGGGAGTTATGAATTTTAAAGTGATCATTTTCTTTCAGCCCTGCTGGACAATGGGGATCTCCTTTTGACTCACTTTCACAGCTTTGAGAGGCTCTCAGATCAGCCACATTCCAATCAGACTGGAGTCAGATCAGAGCCAGGCTGGACTGCATCAAGGTCTCTCGCACAGAAAGACAAGGAGCAGATGGCCAACACTGAGCTCTCCTCCCCTTTTCAGAGTGCAATGGAAGGCAATGTGGGAAAGCGTTCCCCCAGCATTGCCTATTGATTTCTGAATAGGACCACCACATGCCACCAGCCTGTAGGTATGAACCTCTGTTAACAGATGGTGAGATCATTATGAGCAATTAATTCCTTTAATGTATCAGTGGGAACATGTTGGAAAGGGTGATGCAAGCACAGAGTGAATAGTGAACCTCTCATTCCTCGGGGAGAGCTGCGGCTACATCACTGAGGGATGGGAACAATCTTTCAAGGCCCTGTGCATACTGAGAACCAGAGTTAGCCATTTGGTCCACAGACACAAGGCATGGTTTTTATTAACTAATCATCCCTCCCTCGTTGATATGTGATTAACAACAGATTTCTTTCTAGGTCATTTTTGGAGAGAGACAAACAAATCACAACAATGGGAAAAAAAATCCCAAACTATCAACACGGCAGGAACACAGGGAATTCGGTCGTAAAGGCGAGGAGGGAATATCGCTACCAAACTTTTTGTTACATAAAATTTGATTTAGACTGGCTATAAATTAAAAAGGAGACAGACTATTTTGAACACAACTATGTGTATATAAATAAATGCGAAGAATTCATAATAGGTCTTAGCACTGAAAATAGAAGCATACAAAACAGGCCCTTAGCAGGCTTGTCAGAAAGTAACTATGAAAGGAGCTTACAAGTAAGTTATAGATTGTACAATTTGAATATAGATATCATATTGAAATGCAGAGAAATCCACAGAAAATGCTGCATATTTACTGCTATTCATTGTGATCTCAGTAAATTAAAATTCACTGTGCTAATAACAACTCTAAGAGTAGGACATTCCCGCATCATCTGCTTTACATGCATTTATATGACAGGCTTTGTTGTGGTGGTTCTTTTTTTTTTTTCTTCATTCTAAAGACAGAAAGAAAAACTGAAAGCACAATATAGATGGCTAGTTAGCTCTTGGTCTTAAAGATGACAGCAGAATGTGAACAGGAAATACAGGCAACTATTCACTTATTCATATTTAAATGACACTTTTTGCTTGTAATTAAGACACTCAAGTCGTGTCTCTGTTCATGAAATTTACATAACTGTACAATAGCTTGCCTAAGTGAACAGCAAATGGTAGTTAACCTTGAAGTGTATTATCTTAATTGAATAAATCTGGCTATAGTTCAATAAATTTAAACAGAAATATACCTTTAAAATAATAAAATAATTTTTAAAAATGCATATGCTTCTACATCTTAAGATGGCTTGCTGCTTTTCTTCTAGATTTTTATTTCTGCTGTAACATTGGTCCTTTTAAAAAAAAGAAACCATTGCAGAACAACAAAGACATTGATACATGTTTCCTGTTTTCTCCTTATTGTTCGCGGTTTGAGTCAGTGTCACATTCTGGAAAGCCTTGATAAGAATATCAGAATATTGAATCAAAATGTATAACTTGCCTGTTTGAGATAGTCCCTTACCTACTTTCCCTGTCCCTATTGGACTTGTGTTCTTCCCCTCCCCCACCACGTACCAGCTGAGTATCCCATCTCACAATGAGAAACCTAGGTGGGAGAATATAGATTTTTGCATAGGTTAAATAGAAAAGCCACATTCCACCACTCTCCCATTTAAATCAGATTTACATGGGGTGTAAATCCCCTCAGAACAGAGCCATTCACAAAGAGCTCAGAATGATCCCCTCACAACACTGATTACATTAAATCAGTAGCAATCATGTTTCCTGGATTATGTAGTTACAGCAAGAGAAACTGTGCCGCGTATTTATATTTGTGTGAAATAAGTTAATGAGAAGCCACCTGTGCCTTGTATCAGTTTACAAGAAAAAGCAGAGAAACACAGGTGTTTCAGAAATATTGCTGTGTACTTTTACATGAATTTGCAAACACTAAAAATGAACATATTGTTACTAAGTTCAGTGACATACACATTTTGAGGGACAATATTTTGGATTTTGTTTGGGTTGTCTTGTAATTCTTAAAGAATTACAAAAGGCTGGTATCTTGGCCATCAGCAAGAGCTATAATTTGGGCTTTTCTCGCTCCCACAATGTTCACTTATGGAACACTGACTGTACATGCTCAGTTCTTATCCACGTTGCTGGTGAGAAGCATTCACACTGTGAATTACCATTTTTCCCAGCATCTAGCGCTACTCAAAAGACAGCACAATAATGCACTAGAAATGCCTTTGTCTGTTAAAACATTATTCTTCATCACTACATGAAAAGCAAATTGTCTTTGTATAGAGGGAGAGTGGCACACAGTAGCTTTGGGAGCCACGAGAAGGAATTTGTATCAGTAGCTGACCACTTCATAGAAACACAGGCCAGATTCTTCCTCAGTAAGCAGACACATTGATGTTTTGAATAAAATTTTGGCTGTACCTTTTTATGTCATTAATTGTACTAGAATGACTCCGAGAGGATCATTTTGTTTTGCCCTTAAGAAGAACATCCAAGTTTTGTTTTTTTTGCTTGAGGTTTGGAGGGGAAGAGAGTGCATTAACAAGAAGTGCTTAATCTCTTGACTTGATGCACCACATCTAAAATGAAAGCAAATCAGAAAACCTCATCCTTTCATCAGGATCAATTTGGGAAGACAATAATAAAATGATGAACCATGAAAATTCAAGACCAGCTTTCATTTTTGCAACACAATTGAACAACTGTACACAAAATTTATGTGTTCTAACAAGGTTATTGCAAATAGGTCTCGAAATTAGGCAAGTAATGGGACAAATATCCTTCAAAGGCTATTCTCAATTTCCCCTATATTTTCTTTTGCCTTCAAATGGAAAAGTAAAAATCAGTATGCACAAAAAGGTTCTGTTACAAAAGTCTTAAAGCAAATACTTAAAGGACTAGAGAGGGATGCAGCATATTACAATAGTTCCAGATGTTGATGGATTGCAAGAAGAAAAAGAAACCTGGCCAGCAATTCAAAAATTACTCATTCTAGGACAGGAATATACTGACTTCCTTTCTCTCCAAAAATGCAGGTAATAAAATCTGCTCATTTTGCTCCTGAAAATGATTATAACTGTAGTTTGCAACCAAGACAGCTGAAATCATTAGTCCTCCCCCAACGAGCTGAAGTGGCTCAGCCTGTCTTGGCACAATCACATGTATTTAGTCTAGATAAATCATACTTTAGAGGCTTATGAAATCCAGCTATTTGAGAATACTCCTAGCAATTCTACACACTCACTGGACTGGTTTGCCACCACAAGGAGAACTGTACTTTATAACCTTTGAGCAAAGGCTGCGTAGGAGACCTCCAGTGGGCATCTGCCCACAGAACCTGCATTCCTCTGCTGTCAAAGATGGATTTAGATCTGACTTTTCAGGTTTGAGAGTTTTTCCCAAATGTTGGTGGCTTACTGTTCAGTACTTACCTATACAGACAACTTTCCAAAATTAACACAAAATTAATTGTCTAGGAGCTCTCCATAAAGTCACACCACCACCTGCTGAACTTCAAGCTGCTCCTTAGGTTGTTGCCCATGCATTTCTCATACTAACAATTTATGAATATTTTATTAATTTTTAGGGAAGCAAAAAATTATATCCTGGATCACTTAAATATTTAATATATGTTAAAAATTTCCGAAGTGTTTTAATTACCTTCCTTAACAAACAGTTTCTCTTCTCTCTTTACTAATATGTAGGTTCTTTTTAATTATCATGCCTATAACAGCACTTTTCCATTACATGAGCACAGACATGACATAAAATTAGAAATATGAATTACTTTCAATTAAGGAAAGTGAATCAGTTTGAATCTGAAAGCAGAGAACATTCTGGCAGTGGCAGTTGTGCAGATGGGGAGGCACTTCAGCAAGCTCCAGGATGTCTGAGCACTTGATTCTGGAGACAAACCACTTCTATTGCCAAGAGCTAACCCTGGTCAAGGCACAGTGCGGTGTCCACAGAACCAAAAAAACTGACACAGGACAACTTACCAATATGCCTCCTCACAATTTCACTCCTTTTAGAAGTGCTGGACACTTCTTGGCACAACAGAGATGTAAATTGAGCTTTGTTGCAAGCACATCAGTCCCAGTCTGCTGTTTCATTAGAGTAACTGGCTTCAGTCAGATTACACACAGGTCCTTCCAGGAGAACACTGCATTACCACTTTCACCAACAATTTCAAATGGAAAATAAGTAGGACAGTGAAGTCATGCTTCAAATTCATATTACTTGCACTTTTTTTTAAATAAGCTTGCAAGATTGGATAGCTACTTCAACTTAAACAGTCACATATAAATCAAGTTGTAGCAGCATTCAGCACCAAAACCTCTGGCAACAGAATGATCTGTTGCTTGCATACCACACACTTTAAGTACTTGCAAGTGCTCTAAGTTTTTGTTCATTTTTAACAGCATGTAAAAACCTTGTCTATATCCACTATCCTCAGCCAGCAGTTCAATTTGATTGGAACCAGTCTGTAGAAGATGAGGAGGCAAAGAAATAGTAGGTATGAGCAAAAATCAAATTCCTCAAGCTCTGAATGCAATACAGCTGTTTGCAGCTTAATCTCTTCTCCAGAACCAGTTGAAACACACCAATCATAAACTGTAGGAAAGATGAAACCACCATCTGGAACATCTAGTGTTCAGGAGTATTTGCACAGGTATACATGTAAGAGCAAAAACTTCAAATGCATAAGTTCTCCATAAAACACAAGCAGAAGCCAGATGACACACATCTAAGGGAGATTAGGGTGTGGGGCTTCTGGGGAGAAAGGAAGGTTGGTTTGTGGGTTTTGGGGGTTGGGGGGTTTCTGGTTTTTTGTTTGTTTTGAATTCTGAAAGTTTTCTTGGTCAGGACACTGACAAACCTGACCTCTAAAACTTAGCTTCTCTTGCCAACACTAATTTTTATGGACACAGACCTGGTTGAGTTCCCACTTAAAAATTCAGAATGCTTCCACACAAGAATACAGGTAATTTGGAAGCTTCCCTATGTCTCATTATGTTCCAAATCTATGAAACATTATGCTTGCTGGATTCAGAATCTTTGTCCCATAGGACAAGTCCCAAGGTAACACACTTCAGGACTTCATCACTGACCTGTTTTATCTGAGAGGTAAACTTCCAACCTTTTTCTCAGTAAGGTGGTTTCACTGCCTGGTTACCAACCCATTTCATAAAACCAGTTTAGTCACTTCCTTCAGTGCATGTATTTGACCTGTAAGGATATTTTTAGGTCAAGGGTCTTGATAACTATCCTCAACCCCAGCATTTTTTTAACTATACACTAGTCATTTAACTGCCTATTTCCATCTCCCAGAAAGCATCCCTGCAGAGCAGCTGGGGTTTTCTCATGCCACTGGAATAGCTCCTTCAACAGAGTAACAACAGCTTTCAGCTAGAGAGGAAGAAAAGGAAATCAAAAGCCAAATCACAGCATGCTGCAACCTGCCACCATGGTCTCAAACAGCGTAGCATTAACAATTCCAAAGTTTTTCTTTCCTTTCCAAGCCTGTCCTGCATGGATGGCAAATAGCATGCAAACTTTGTCTTACCTTTCTCACAGAAGCAGCACCCTACAAGCAGCACACCTGAGCATGCTTTCTTCACTACTCACTTTCAGAACATCTAAAGATGTTAATTTCAATTTTATCATGGGGCACTGTGCATACATTTATATATTGTGGGGCTCTTACTCTCCAGTCTCTTTCATACTGTGTCTCTGTGCATTTGTGCTTGAAGATACCAATTCTTTGAAAAAAAAAATGCATGGGAAGGCTACGCTGTTGACTAGAACTCAAAAATATACAAGCCCATTTCTCAAAGAGACCCATTAAGGCTCCTGTTAGACCCAATGAGAGCATTAGTGACGAAAATGCGTTTGAAGTTTAAGCTGACTTCAGGGACCTAAAAAAAACCGCCAACACAGAAAGCATGTTTCTGCATGTCTTTGTAGTCTACAGTTGCCATTCTGATACTGTGTCACATTAGAAACACAGATAGCTACAAAAACAGCTATGCTATGCTGGCAAAGTGCCCCGTGAGCTCAGCACCAGGGTTTCATCTGTCATCCTCTGAAAGTCAATAAAAGTTTAGAGATGCTTAGTAGCATCTTCCCTGACTTGCATGAAAAGGTGCCAAGCAAATACTGATGATAAAAGGTATACTCTTACAGAAGTTAAATCATGGCAGAAACTTAAAATAAGGCTCTAATTACCTGAGCCTATTGCAACTTTTGTTGTTTGGTAAGTCATGGAGGAATCATAGCATCACGTAAATCAGTAGACATTTAAATAGCAACTTCAGAGTTCAAAATTCCCTTAAGATACAGCTGGTTTAATTTTAAAGAAAGCTACAGAATATGATTCCCCAAAGATTGCAGGGCATTTAGAGTCACAGGTGTATGAGTTTAGGATGTCCACAAGTTCTTGGAACAGACACTTGTGGACAGTAGTTTCATGCATCAAACCCAATACAGGTGCAGTACAAAAGGTATAAACCATGTTATTGTGTGAGGATTAACCCAATAGCTTTGATATTAATAGGAGTGTAACCCTCCTGGAAAACAATGGGTTTGATGAAAGCAGCCTTCATCAGAGCTCTTCAATAACATGTTGGTCAGCTAACAACTGTTCTCCAGAACAGTCAGGTTCATCCAAATCTACTTCAGCAAAGGTATGGATGGTTGAAATAAAAATTAAAAAAAAAAAAGGAGATTTTGTCTGCCCTTTTCAGATTGTCAACACTCACAACATTGTTTCCAATTACAGCAAAGGAAAACATTGCAGGCGAACATCTCTCTGCTGAAGCATATTACAAATCACCATAGTTTCAGCCCAGCTTGCACTGAACCAGCCTGCCAAGAACCCCCAAGACACTTTTGCTTTTTCACGTGGATAAGGTTCAAAGTCAGGAAGCAAGAGAGTTCACTCCTGACTGAGTTGGGAGGAATGTGAATGTGAGCTGCTGACACAACAGGCAGCAGAGAGTAAAAATTTCACCTTGTGAGTGAGGATTCAAAGACTGTTGTCTTTATTTTCTTCCCACCTCCTCCTATAGTATCTAAACACCCACTCCCCTCTGTAGGAATATTGGTTGTCCTTCCAAAATCTAAACTCAGTTCAGACAGTGAAAAGAAAGACATGTCATATAGTCTGCAAGGGTCAAAAAATTCTCTACCTCCGAAATAAAATTTTCCAACTGTAAGTGTCAGATAGCAAAGGATTCTTTATCTTCATTGGCCACACAAGTACTTTTGCACATCTGAATTTGTCTAGTGTCAGCTGTTAGCTACTTGCTTGTGATGTGGCACACCATTATTCCATAATCCATTTAATCTGTCATTGCTCAGTGTTGCTGATTAAAGAGGCCAATCCCATATTTCTCCTCCATATTTTGGCCATTCATTCCCACTTTCTCCATTGCATCAGTACTAACCAAATAACTGAGTAAGCGGAAAGCCAAATAATTGTTTGGTTTATGCAGGTTAGGAAACTCATCTGGCAACAAACTACCTCAGTTTCACCCAGGAAGCACAAAAACCAGAGCTGGCACGAGGGAGAGGCAAAAATAAGCAAATAGATGACAGTGGGAATGCCCTTTTCAGCAGACACATTGAATTATGCCAGATAAAACCGATCAAGGAACTACAGTACTAATCTGTGAAATTAATCAGTGTAACACCTCAGTTTGGGAAGGATGTAGAGAATTCTCTGTTAATAGAACACAAAATCAGGACTAGGTGTCCTAAACCACGTGCTTAGCTTCTTCAAAAGACACTAAGAAAACACGTGGGTAGAATACTCCACTTTGTTACAGTGCAGGGATAACGTTCTAATGATCTCTTCTGGCTTTTAAACCTATGCAACTCACATGAGAACAGTATTACCCTTTTTCAAATACACTGGTATATTAGAAATTTATCAACCCCCTAACAAATTATTTACATTTCTTAAGAATTTGCACCTCTTATCCATTAGTTTAATCCCTGCTATGAATACCTTAAGAACAGTTACTACCCTTCTGCAGTAATTGACAGACAATCGTCTTCCTTCCTCAGCAAGGTGAGGGGGAGGGAAAAAAGAGAGTGTCTACAATTATGGCACTGCTCTTTCATTTCTCAGTGCATACAAAATCCTAACTGAAGCCACAACTCCACTTTATCCCAACTTTAGCACAGGATGAGCTTTTCATTAAAGTCAAAAAACTCTCAATACATGATGTATGGGGTCTGCATAAATATAGATAAGGCTTTCACATTTCTGCACCCAGTTTGATGGTAAAAGTAGGTGTGAGGGCTGCTTTATTTTAAAAACACAGATCTTCAGTCAAAAATGGTACTTAAAGAATCCAATCGGTTTTTATATGGATCTTCACACTTCTTTCTGTACTGGGTTTTACTAAGGTTCTTAAATATATTATAATGAAAAGCTGATTAAAATGACAGGATTTACTGACATCTTGCCACTGAGGAGGGAAAAAAAAAAGGAATAAAAAAAATCAAGACTAAAGAAGAATGTTCTACAGGTTTTCACTGCCTCCTGCTGGCCTCAAGGCCAACGTTTTTGCAGGCATATGGTGCCAGGGTACTTGCCATTCTTTTGCTCAGGTTGCCACCAAGACAGATTCTCACAATCAAGCCCAGAGAGAAAGGGTCACGCAGTGGGCTTCCAGCTGCCAGGCTCAGCACTGAGCAATAAGCACCAAGGTGCAGTGCTCTTGATCTCACCTCCCAAGCACATGGCTGGGTGATCAAACAGGCCTTTGATCCAGCTGCTTTTGGCATGTCAAGTTTGAAAGCAGGATAAAGGCTGAAGAGCTACTCCCACAGCTCGAGACCCATTATCCAGTGGGGTTTCAGAACTCCTGCTTTGCTCTGATGCAGCCTCACAGTCTGACATCCCTTGGCAGCCACGGTCCCGCTCTCCACACAGGGCTCAAAGTGCCACCAAGGCACTGGCACAGCGGTGACATAACAAGCAGCCTGTTCTGGGCTGGTCCAGTTAGCCCAAGTACAGCATGGTATTGATGCTTGCAAAGCACAAACTGTCTCTGCTGAAGCTAGCTCAGGAATTTGTTCAACTCTGTGCACTGTCCTGTGGTAACATACAGCAAAAATTCGGGGAAAGAAAGTTTTTATTGCTCTCTCTTAGACACACCCTTCAACATGTATCCCACAGGCACTGTTGCTGTACAAGAAGATTCAGGTTCCTAAATTCCAAAGAATTCACAGCCAGTGTTTAGCACACATCATCACAAGTGTTGGCTCTTAATGCTTCATTTCAAAGGTCTTACATGTTAAATTCTGCTATAAATCATCGCCTCTGGCAAACTTCAAATATCAACAGACTCCTCAAAAGCATCTGGTTAAGTTGTGGGTAGAACATAAAGTTTTATTCAAACCACAAAGGCCTATAGGAAAAGGAGAATTGAAAATAAATAAATAAAACCCAACCAACCAAACCCTTAAAATAATTGGCTTTGCCACCTGCACGTAAATCCTAAGGAGTTCAGCAGGAATACCCAGTACTTCACAAAACATATTCAGGATTGCAGTTCCAGTTTGAAAGTTCATGATGCCAAGGCCATTTGAAAGCTGTGCTTGAGTTACTGAGCTCATTTATTTTTAAACCGTACAATTCGTTTGATGCTCAAGACATCCCTAAAAACCCTTAAAGAACCTGACTGCAAGATGATGTCTCCTGGTCTTTTACACATCCTAAGAAATATGTGGGGTGCCTCATGAGGAAATCTGAAAAAACAGAGTTTCTTCCTCACTATGCAGCTTCCCACCTGAATTCAGCCCTCCAGACAACAGTTTTTCCTTTCACACTTCCAAACACCTTCCAGGTTCCCCAGGAAATGCCAAGTTCAATCTTTGAATTTCTGAAAAGTCATTAAGATCAGGGCAGATGTGATATTTCCTTTCTTGATTCTGTGAAGTAAAATACAGAGCCTTGAGAATTTTAATATTTCTAACAAAAAGTGCAACTTCTGCTTTCCACAGCCACAGAGTTGTACCACCCCTCTTCCCACGATGGTCAAGCAGAACTTTTGTGAACAGGATCACAGCCAGAAGACCATTGGATCATTTCTCCTGTTTTCTTTTCCAGATCCTGCTTTCTCAAGTTGTAATACCACCAAGTACCACGCTATTTCTAGTTTCGGCGTCATGGTTTTTGTTTGTGGGGTTTTTTAAAATGAAGGATCAAGGCCTAGAGGAATGCCAACAGTTTTGCTAAAGCAGTTGTTGCTGAAAGTACAATTTGCAGTACACAGACTTCATTCTATGACCACTTATGAATTAGATTGAAATATGAAACAAAACGTTACATTCTCACCTGAGTCTGGTGGGATGTAAATATTTTACATATAAGGATATATATGCATGATTTAATGTGTAACTCTGTGTATTACACAATTTGGTCTAGGAGGTCTAAGTCTTCTTCAGTTAGGAAAGTGTAAGACATCATTTAACATGCCACCCTGACACCACAGTCATTAATTACTCCAAAGCTTTGAATACAACACATTGCCTTGGACCAGGACAATAGACTGAAGATACACAAAACAAACCCACCAAAACATACTTAAGGTCTGCAGTGGTCCCACACTATTATATACACACAGAAAAAGGAGCTTCAAAAGCTGCTCTTGGCAAAAACAACTTTGCCTGCATTCGTAGGGCTTCTCATGTTTGTTGATGTTTGATTATTAAGCATTTTATTTCTAAGTTCCAATATCCCAAATAGATGATTTGTTTTCAAACCACTGAGATGAGTTAAATTCAGCTCTACTTATGCTCCCTCCATCCTCCCTACACCTGAGAAAAATCAATGCAGGCCTTTAAATTTTTTTATATAATTTCTGATTAATAATAACCTAAATGTTACTATTTACAAATGATCAAGCATATCTCAAAGTTATGTTTGAAACTATAGCAAGTGCTTATTCTTTCCAAGAGCACCCCAGCAAACAGGACTTATGAAATATATTCCCACTAGTTATTAGTGTAGAGGGGCTTCTTCTAAATATGAATCCCTAACTTTATCTTAAACATTTAGGAAAAATAAATCTTTAAGTATTAGGCAAAATGCAGAAACTTCACCTCAAAAGATAATTCAATCAGGCTTGCTACTATGCAATCTATTTGCAGTATCTCTGTAACTATGCAGCTGCAGGCATATGAGCCCTTACCAACACAAAGGCAAAGATTGGGAAACTAAAAATGGAAGTCTGCTCTGAAATAAAGGGTTATATATACAGGATTTTTTCCCATCTCGATTCTGAGTTTTATGCAAAAGAGAAAGATCAGTCCCTTATTTCTTATTTATCACAATCTTGCAGGAACAATATCCCCTCTGGCATGTGGGTATATTCTCCAAGCACAAAGAGGAAACGGTCCAGAGAATTTCATTCATCTCAGTATCTTTAGCTGTCTAAAAGTCAACATCTAATCTAAACTAGACATCTAGGCTGCCTCAACACAGAGAGAAGCATCTCCAGACAGTGATTCATCTCACCAGAAAACTATTTCAGCTGGGGTGGTGGGAACAACCTGCAGAGGTACCTGGAGAGCATGATCACTCTTCCCTGACCAGAAAGGAGCCATCCTGATGAGCATTCCCAAACACTTAAAGAGCACCATGGAATCACCACATGCCCACGTGGCTCTATGTCACAACACAAGGTGCTTACATCTGAGGAAGACTAAAACCAGGTAGCTGAGGGGCTGACATCACCCCCATCACAACAGAACACCACTCACTGTAAAGCCACCCTGAGAGCTCACGCTCTCAGACCACATGGTATTCTAGCCATAGGTGGATTGTTGCTTCTTTATAGGAGACCTTAGGGCTGTTTGTCTAGACCACAATCATCACTGCAACTTCTGACACAGAGGTTACAAAACCTTGTTCCCAGAGCCTTGTAAAGCAGCAGAGCTTTCCGGTTGCTCGGTTATTTGGCTTTTCAGCTGAAAAAGAACATGAACACCATGGATTGCTGTTGGCTAATTAACAGGCCTCTCACCAGTCTTTGGAGACATTAAGAACCCACAGCTGCCAGCACATCTCCCTCCATCATCCTCCAGTCATCCAGCTGCAAAGGGACCTCCTGTTTAAGGTGCACTCTTCTGGCAGGGTCCTTTTCCACATCCAGTAACCTGTGGCCTGAAGTGATAGTTTTTCCTCCAATGAGCTCATTCCACATAAAGATCAGGATTTTTATTTCCAATCACAAAGAGCAATCAAGCAAGGAATTTGACATTCTGATCCATTTAGCAAAAGCTATGTTATCCCCAAATATCTTCTTCCCATCCAGAAGCCTTATTACTGAAACTGCTGCTATGATCTGCAATTAGGAAATGCCTGTATCTGCTGAGGAATTGCTTACACAAACTGTACCAAACACAGGCAGCAAACAAAAGGAGTGCTCTTAAGGACGTTTAAATAAAACCATGATCATTGAGTAAACTTGTGCTCTCAGAAGGAAAGCAATGAAATATAAACCACAGGTCAGAATCCAAAATTGGCAGAGCTCAATAGCACCTGGAAGGCACCTGCCAAACCGAAGCCTTGACTTTCACCTACAGAAGAATGCAGATTTCACAGTGTGGAATTAGTCCTTTACAACAGCATTTGACTGTTGCTTGAGAGTCCAGTCTCCTAAATGCCAAGAATCTCCACCATCTAGGAGGAATTGATGCAACAAGGATTCTGACATCCCCCGTAGAGGATGCGATGGAGTTTAAGATGCATCTGAGGTGAAAAATGGGACTTTGAGCAGGTTGTGAAGTTGCTATTGCTAAAAATGGTCTTTCAGCAGCATGCAGGTGACCGGTTCCACAAGTATACTTCTCAAATTAAACAAAAATATGGAAAAATAAACAAAACCACAATTTTTTAAACATTTAGATCATGTTTCCAAGGGGTCCTTGAAAATCAAAAGCAGAAGTCAGATGCACCATTTGAACAGCAAGCTCGGTACAGGCTTCAAAGCTCATAAAGCCAGAAGTTGCCCAACTGGAAGTTAAATTTGATTTATTCAGCAGCATTGGGCTGGGAGGGGCACAGCAGCTTCTCTGTATTTCACAATGGAAACTCTTCTTTATTCATTCTGCCTAATTATATACTGACACTGGAAAATTACATTATGAGGGCAGTAACTTCTCTAAATAATTGTCACTCAAAGACATTCTGTAATGCTTTGTGATGTGTCCTAAAGCAGGCTATTCGAAGACTGGAGACAGTTTTATGACAGAACAATTGGTTCATATATGATTGAGGCATTTTGTTTTCTACAGCTTCACATAATAGAAGCAGCTGCAACACCTGTTGGCCTAAGACATCTCATGTGTGTTTCATTTACCTATTGGATCAGCCCCTGGAAACCTGGCCCTAACACTAAAATTGAGATTACAAAAACTGGCCAGACTTAAGAGTCTTTGGCTTGATTGGAGTTAACAGAATATTTGTCTAAGAAACCAGACAAAAATTGCATTTTAGGTCTCAAGAGCTTGGGTCTTATCTTGGAGTTTAACCATTGAACAGAGCTAATACAGAGTCATGAGACTGCTGGGAACACTGGGGACTAGCCTTCAAGAGCTGGCCATAGGATGTTCATGATTCACCAGTCAGATAGGAGAAAAGCAGGAGGTTGGGTGGGTTCATCTGAGCAAATGTGTGCTTGAGGAATGGACACAGCCAGCCACTGAGGTCTCAAAGACTATTAGTAACACAGCAATTAAATGAATTAACAAAGATGTTTCAAGCTTTACATGCCAGAGAAACTCTGACCTAGTCAAATTTTCAAGGTTACCCATCACTGGATATTCTGATATCTGCCCTGAATGGAGGAATGAATGCAGAGCAAAGACCTGAAATATCACCTATATGTTTGAATACTCAGATTTTTTCAAGATCAGCCCTTAATATTGGAAGGCATCAGGCAAGAATTTAAAGAGTAGAAGAGCCAACCACCTTCAGTCTTTCAAATCAACAAGAGACTTCCCATAGAATTACATCTTATAAGCCTTAGGATGCCTAGTTCTAGTTAATGTTTCTTTGGTAGCATGCAGTAGATTTTCTGACATGCACTATTACAGACAGCAACTGCTCTGTCAAGGCTGCCTTAAAATGTGTTTTTAAAGGAAAGGAGAAGTAAAAATCCTGCACTTTCTCCTGCCTGTAATACTATCCTTCTGAGATGCTGCAATTCCAGATTTGAAGGTGAAAAAGGAATGCATCTGAAAGGTATTGTGGCAAAACAAAAGCATAGCCACTTAAAAGCAAATAAAGACACAGTTACCTGTTTTCACTAGTGCACATTATTCAGATTTAGACTCCTCCAAAAAATACTATATAGGTGAACACTGCTAGCCTCACTCACAGAGACAAGAGGATTTATTTGTGTGTATACATACATAAAGCTTGTGTGTATGCATACACATACACTTTTTAGTAAGCCTCAACTTCTTTTAGAGTAAGATTTCCAGACCCTAATTATCACCTCAAATATTTTTTTAAATGGTGCATATAATGTTCTTGCCTGAGTTGATATTCTTATCTTTCCCTCATGAAGTTATCCTTTAAATAAAACCTTTTTGTCCTATACTTCACATCACAATTCTCCTTGGTCCCCGTGACACACAATGATGCTCCAGCAATACTCTGGGCATGGTGTGATAATATATTGGCACAAGCCCTTGAAAGAATAAACAAAGCAGAGTAAGCATACTTTCTGTTTACTTGCATGGGAAGATTAGCTCAGTACTAGATCTTCTGGCTGCGGTGACTAATTGTGGTTTGCTCATCTGTGCAGATTTGCTAAGGAAGTTCCTGGTAGGCACCATACATTGGAACTGCTTAACACCAAACATGAACTGAGATTATCCCAGTGTGCTGTTTGAACCCGTATGATCCCACACAGGCAAAACTCCTAGTGGCTTCAAATGAAAGTTTACCCCAATTGCATGCTTCTGGCCAGTGCTTGTCCTCAAGCACAGCTGTAAAACATGGTAAAAGTGAAGTTGCAAAAGACATAGGCTAAAGATGAAGCCAATTCTATCAACCTTCATTTGGTAACTTTTTTCTTTTTTTTTCAGATGACAAAAGTGGTTCCACACATATGAGACAGAAAGAATAATCAAACCTGCAGACTAAAATATTTTACATGCCCACACCTTTTTGCCGATAACTTACTGATACTCATTTCAGCCATTGCTCTCTTTGTGCAATATT
Source organism: Leptocoma aspasia (assembly GCA_013399835.1). Lineage (NCBI taxonomy): Eukaryota > Metazoa > Chordata > Aves > Passeriformes > Nectariniidae > Leptocoma > Leptocoma aspasia. Next base: position 1,097,509 of record VXAX01000708.1, read on the forward strand.
CCCTGGTTTAATTACTGAGAATAGAAAACTTCTGATTACCCTGCATTAGGGGAATCACAGCAAAATGCAGCTGCTTTATGGTCAGTTTTCCATTTCTATCATCTCTCTGAGCATCTGTGCACAATGTTAGTGATTATGAGTTGTACCATTCATTCCCCAGCAGGAGAAACAGTGCCAGAAATTCTGCTGTGTGTTTTGCTTGGCAAAAAATAGAAATCCCTCTGGAAAAAGAAAAGGGAATAAAAGCAGGGAAAAAAAAAAAAAAAGGCAGGTACCCAAGACTGTTGCTTTTTTTTTTTTGTTCAGAACAAGTTTCCAAGTGCAAGCAGGTGAAAACACGTCCTGCATAGCTCCAACATCATGGCAGAACAATAGGAGGATTTAAGTGTGGCCATACACTGCGATATCGCCTGACTCTCACAAGCTGACAGACATTTCTGGTTAATTTTACTCTTTTCCCCAATCTTCAAAATAATTGAACATTGGAGTAGAAATGAAAGAACATATGTTTTTCCATCAGACTTACAGTTTTGAAAAGATCTGAGGATTCGTTTTGAATTTATGTCAGAGAATTTCAAACAAAGAAATATTTTTGGACCATAGTGCCTAGCAATGAAACTACCTAGTGACGGATAATGGAAAAAATATCTTCTTTTTTTTAAATCAGAGTAACGCAGTTATCATATAACAGCTACTTATACTACCTTTTATAATAATTGGAGAGGTATTTCTGTAAAAACAGCACAGATTTTTTTCCTGTTTTAGTAGATTTTAAGAAGGTTTGGGGGAAAGAAAATTTTCAGAGATGCTATCAGATCATTTATGAATTTACAAGTCCCCTCTAATGCCTCCCTAAAGCAAATGACCCTTCTTCAATTTAAAAAATGTAATAAGATCCCTATGGTGACAGGTATAGCATACAGCAACAGACCCAAGTCTTCCTTTTTTCATAGAAAATAATTTGCAACAGACTTTAAAGCTCCCTGTGCATAGCTCTCTGATTAAATACCTCACCAATGAACATTCTTCTTCCAGCCAGCAGCAATTTTAGATTTTCTTGTAGCACATTATCTTTCTTAAAGATTTCGGTATGCTTGTTTTTATGCTTCCATTCAAACACATGGCAGCAATGGGACAGCAGGTTTCAAACCTGCACACCCTGACATCCTACGAGTCTGCCCTCATAGGATCAGTGCAGTAAAAAAATCAAGCTGTTAAAAATTCTGCTCAGTGGAATCCACCTCCGGTGCCGTAGAAGGACAGTAAAGCCACCAGGGAGTGCCAGGTCAGCAAGGCCAGGCAGCAAACCCCGTGGGTACCAGGGTGCATAGCAAACCATGGTGCCCTGATTTGTACCTGGATTTAAAGGAGCTTTCACACAGGTTCAGAACAGGGCAACTGAAATGACAGCATAAAGACACAATTGACTTCTGGCCTCCCCACAGGAAAAGCCTGGCCAGCCTCAAGGATAAGAGGACTCAGTGTTTAGTCTTTTTAATTAGCTGTTTTTCCTCAGTACCCTTTTAATTATTTTTACATGGTACCCACTAGGGAGGCTGCATGGAATTCATTTTTCTTTAGGGAAGAGAGATCTTGGGGCCCCTGACAGCATCCTTCTAGTTTGCTTTCTCTGAGACTGGTCTCTTTACCAGTAGAATCAGCAGGACCATGGGAGTTAATAAGCAGCTGGCCAGATGGTGCCTGTCCAAAGGTGTTGGCTTTGTAGACAACTGGAACTTCTCTTTGGGAATAAAATCAGTGGTACAGGAGAGGCAGCCTGCATTTCAATCAAGTACAAGCAGGCAGACTATTAGTGGAGATAATTACCTTGCCTTTTTTTTCCCTCCTCCTTCCCCCTCCCTTTCCCAAAACCAGTAGATGCAGACCTGGGGAGTGAGAAACAAAGGAGTCCCAGGGTTAAAAAAGAACATTCTTCCAAACATCATAAGCAGAAAGCTAAGTGTTATTTATTCAGATGCAGAATTCAACAATTACACCCCCACTGCTGAGTTAATACCTGTGGAATATTGAAATGGCATGCAACAATAAAAGCTTTTGATACCAATATCTTAAAAACAAGTTGAAGACATACTCTACTGGTTTTTCCTAATCAGGCCACCCTTATGGCCTTGTGACCATTATCACAAGGTACTTCAAGTGCTGATGATGCAGCCCTGACCATGCCACCAACTATGCTACCACTGTCTCAACTACCATAATGTTCACATTCCGATACGGAAAATGTTTCAGTACAGCTCAGGCTTGAAGGAAGAATCTACCTACACATCAAAACACACAAAGTCACTGAGTTTAATTGCACATCAGAAAAACATCTACACAGTTAAAAAAGAACTTTTCTGCCAGAAAATTGACTTAATTATTTATTATTAAGTAAATAGCATGAGACCGTTGATTTTTTCTCCTCAGAGAAACATGAGAGTTAAGATAGTAAATAGGAGTCTGAGCTTTTTTACCACATACACAGCACTATCACAAACTAGTCACTTCTTCTGTAGCCCCTGCTCTACCTCTCAAAGGCAGAACACAGGTTATCTTAGTGTGGTGCCTTTGGGATCAGACCCTGATGATCCTCAAAAACTGGAGTTACCAAGAAACTCAACACTGGTGTTCTGATACAGAATCAAAATAAGGACTTGCATGAACTCTCCTTACTCCTTCCTTGAAACAAGGTGGAACTAATTTGCTGTTCCAGAAAGTTCCCTCTGCCTGTAAACACATGCTTTCTTTCAGAAAGCTTCTTCTTTAGGCAACACTAGGTTCTATTCCAGCTATCCCACTGACACCATTCCACAAAAGGTGTGTGAATTTGGAGAGATGACAGGTGAGTTCCCTCAGAGCTGCAGCCATCAAATCCTACAGTGCATAAGCCCCTCATTTCCATCCCATAGCACAGCCACGTGAGCTTGCTATATTTGTGCTGTTGTTAAGAAAATAGATCAATGAAATAGTCAGAATGTTTGTGCCTCTCTAGTAGTGGGAGGCAATTAACTGCTCTCTACCACCTGAAAGAGCTTCTGGAGCTGGAAGCTTCTGGGCAAGAGCAAGTTCTCTGAAAACAGACTGTTCTGACAGTATTGAGGCTAACAGAGGAATGCAACTCATTCCAAATTCACATTGTTTCCTGCTCTATCATGTATTTAAGTTCCCACATGCAGAGCCTGACTGCAGTGCATGCCCCTTTCTAGGAGAAAAAGAAAGAAGATGAAGGGAAAAAAAGGCTCTCTCCTCAAGTATCTTGGTGAATAGATCCATTGCACAGAAATCCAGATTATTTATAAATCCTAATTTAAAAGGATTAATTTTTTTTTGCACATTACTAGGCCAATATGAATAGTCTTTTCAGAATCCTCACTGACAAGTGCAAACTGAAAGCTTCTTTGTAGTCTCCATGTTTCTCATGCAAGATTCATACTAGGTAAACAATCAAATTATCAACATTGCATTGTGTCCAAAACTGCCACCAGCTAGAATAGACTTACAGAGAATGTTCCTACACTGAATGCAGAAAATATTTTCTGCAATGTCAAGTAAATCCTCCATTCAGATGACCTATGAATAGCAGCATTTGTGAAAAGCACAAAACCAGAAAAACCACTAGCACACTTTCCTGTGCTTTCATGCCCTGACACTTCTCTCACCATATTATCCTCCTTTCCCATCTGTGTAATGCCAATCACAGTATAAAAATTCAACTGTAGATAGATCCTCAGAGTCTACATAACAGAAGTTTTGCATGACTGCATTAATTTCTAAGTTACAAATCTGTGATTCGTCTTCCTCCTTCCCAGCTCTCACAAATGGACATCATATGTTCACTAATGCCATTCCCTCCATTTAAAAATCCCATACAGATTTATCTGCTGTCTTTCTGTTTCCAACTATATCCCTAACATAATGGATCATGGCCTTTAATAACAAAATTAAAGCACTAGGAAAAAAAAAAATCACACAAAGTATTAGATTAAAAGACTCCATAGTAAGATGTATTCATCAGCTCCTCATCAACTGCAGCTCTCTTTTCCTAACACTTGAGTTATTCCCCTACTTAAACAGCAATATGGATGCAGACCAACCGGCTTGTATCTTCATGTAATTAAGGAAATGTCTCTGCTTTGCTGATGCACTCTGCCATAACATACAAATAGCACAACAGGATTAATCTGCCACCTCTGACACCTTGTCCACTACAGAATCATTGACTCAGATTCATTCAGGTGAGAAGGGCCTCCAGAAGCCTGTTATCCAACCAATCACTCAAAAAGGTCAGCTAAAATCAAGCCAGCTTACTCAGGGTTTTATTCAGGTGAGTCTTGAAAGCCTCCAGTGATGGAGGGCCTCCAAGCAATCTATTCCATTTTCTGACTGTTCTCACAGGGAAGGCGATTCTCCTCCAAGACAGCCCAGGACATTGGTTCTCACTCACTTCCTACATCTATGCAGAGATTTGCTCCAAGAGGACTCCTTCCATGTTTTTCCCACAGAGTGAAGATAGGCTGAGGAGCCTGCAGTTCACTGTATTGCACTTTTAACCTTTCCTGGAGATAGGTACAACATTTGGCTTTGTCCAGGAACTGGGGCTCTTCCCCAGTCTCCATGACTATTCAAAGACCACACATTTGTACAGACATGAACCAGCTCTCTCAGCAGTCTTGAATGCAGCCTGTTTTGTCCCATTGACTTACATGGGTCAGGCTCTCCCAAGTATTCCCTGACATGGTCCTTGTCCCTTGACGGGGTTCAGTGTCCTTCTTTAATTCTTTCATCAGGAACAGAGGCCTGTGAAACTGCACTAGTGAGGACTGAGGCACAAGAGACACAAGTACCTCAGGCTTACCTGTGCCTTGTGCCACTAATTTACACATCCCACTCAGAAACGAGCCCCATCCCTGTCCCAGAACCCTGTGGCCATTCATCCACACTCCATCCTTGTCCCAAACCTTGTGGCTAATCTTGGTACACTCTGAATACCCTGTCAGTACCACTGGTGCTCAGATGGATGTGCAGCAGGAGGTGACAGTCAAAAAGACAGACAAGCCTCAGCAGACACCCCACACCATCCCAAGTCTGAGCACCTGGTAAGCAGCAAACCCACAAAGGCTTCAGGTCAGTGTGGTAGACAGGTGCCTCCATCCCACACATGAGAGATTCTCCAGCAACTATCACCCTCCTCTTTCCCTTTGTGCAGAAACACAGATAAATTAAGCCGTGTCTGACACCTCCCCTGAAGGCCATATTTTCAAGGCACAGCACCTGTTCTGTAACTACAGCATAAGCCTGCTGCAGGTGCAGAATTTCAGGGCTTTGGGAGAGCATTCCAGAACAGTACAGAAGATAAACAACTGATTAAATGAAAGAACTATTTGTCTTAATACAATTCTTGTTTAAAAATAACCCAAAACAACAACTTCCTGTATGTGTATAAAAAGCTCAAAGGATACAAGAATTTGCTCAATTAAAAGACAAAACATTTGCACAATTCTTATCCAATGAGTGACCCCGCAAGAAGAGCAATACAAGATTCCCCCACCTGAACAAGTTTCAGCAATCTCTCTTCATGTTCCAAGCTTTGTACAGCATTTAGGAAAAGCATTCCCCTCCCTCTTGCTCCAAGTCATACAGAATTGGTTTGTTACATCTCCACAGCCCCCTCCAAAGTAACACCAGTATAGTTATTTTGTTTGTAACAAATTTCTATGGCTAAAACAGACTGGAACAAAGCAAACACTCTGCAGATAGAAATAGGGATTCAACCCCACAGCTCAGTCCACCACGGTTACGTTTAGTATTGAAGCTTTTGCCAGAGCAGCAGTGATACCTCACACTACCACCACTAACCATGACCAAAATTACATAGAAACGAACTATTAAAAATACACTATTTTATACCAGACCACAGGCACTGGAATTTTACACCAGATCTGGTTTTATTATAGACCAGAACTAGTTTCCAGAAATCTAGGAATGAAACTTCACAAAATTACACTTTTACAGCCTTTACCTCATACAATAATGACCACTGCATTATCTCCCAATGATATTGAAAGCATTCCATATGCTTTGTAACTAGCCATAACTACCAGTGAAAACCAGATTTCACTGCAAGTTCCTCCATTAAACTGTGGACTTGTTACATGCTCATCTAGATAAGCAGTGGAATTTTAGCTACCTGTTATCCAAGGTAAAGCTGACATTTTAAGGGCAAAATAATTACATGCAATTGAGCCCTTTTCCCTGTGCCTGTTCATAGGATCATTTAGTAGGCAGTGTGTATTGGGTCTGGCTGAGATGGAGTTAATTCTTCCCACAGCAGCCCTCACAGAGCTGTGCTTTGTATTGGTCACTGGAAAGGTGCTGCTAACACTCCTGTGTTTTGGCTCTGCTGAGCAGGGCTGGCACAGCATCAGCACTGTCTCCCCAAAATTCACCAGTAGGCTGGAGGTGGGAGATACTGTGGGAAGGGACACAGCCAGGACAGCTGACTCAAAGTGACATTCCACACCATATGAGCTCAGCTCAGATATAAAAGCTAAATTAAAAATTGAGGAAATGGCAGGGGGCTATTTGTTATTTACAGCACTTTCCTTCCAGAGCAACTGCTTCCTGGGAAGTGACAAGACATCACTTGCTGATGGGAAGTAGAGAATGAAATATTTTGGTTTGGGTTTGTTTTTGTTTTACCTTTTATTGCACATTCACAATCTTCACTTTTTCTTTATTAAGCTGCCTTTACCTTGACCTGTGAGGGTTCATCCTATTTTCTCCCCTCTGTTCTGCTGCGAAGGGGAGAGATGGAGCAGCCTGGCAGGTACCTGGTGTCAAGCCAAGGTCAACCCACTGCACAGCATTAACTTAGACAGCATCACTTCAGTAGTTTTGTGGTCTGCTTATGCAGCTAAAGTTACATAGGCCCAAGGCATCTGAAATGGCCAGAGTAAAGCAGCAGAATGGTCAAAAAGGTCAAAGGTCTGGTCTGAAGCTGAAGGCCATGTAAGATAAGCATTGGTATGGCATTTTCAGCTAAAGCACAGACTAGAAGGATTCTGTTTATCTGTTTGTATATCAGTTTCAACCTGTACAGGAATATCAATTACTTTTCAAGGATAGTCCTCACCTTGTTATTTCAAAAGTGAGGAGTGATAACAGCATATGTTGATTTTCTTATCATTCTCACAAAAAGTCACAATTTAAAATAAACACTAACCTTGCATCTCACAGAGAAGAGGACATTTATTCACCAGAATTTTTAAAGGTGTGAAATTTAATTTAATAATAACAACAGGCATATTAAATAACAAAGCTTTAGAAAATATATGTAATTAGGTGAGAACATGGTCATTTAAGCAGATATTTCTATTGAATCTTTGCTAGACTCCATGCTTGTCACCAAATTAGATGTTTTCCCATGGTATGCATTATAAATGAGGCAATTCATTTCATGAGGTTTATAACCAGTGACTGGAATTATAATCAACAATATATATTAGTGCCTTCTAATATCTACAATATTTTGGAGCTTATTATGAGCTCATGCTAGTTGCATGTGACAGTAACTCCCCTGTCTTTGTACAGACATCTGATATATTCTGGGGTACACAAGAATAAAGTCTTCAAATTTATATGAAATATTTTGGTGCTTAAATAGGTTTTTTAAGGTACACAGTATTGTCAGACCATTTGCATACTACAAGGCAGTTGCCAAAAACAGAAAAATGGGATTACTTTTGTTTTTAAATGGCTATCATCATTTACAAACTGCAATCTTTCCATTTTCCATAAAGCTGAAGGTCATTTACTCCCTTAGCCCCCAGAAACAGCAAAGGAATGAGATTATTTTTTTTCCCTTTTGAAGCTACATGCTGCAATACATGTAGCAATCCTGGCTCTCTTCTGCAAGTTTGATTTAAAAAATAATAAAATACATCTTTTCCTATACCTATCATTGAATCATACCAAGAAGTTTTACCATTCCTCTCAACAGGAAACGCCCCAACCTCCAACCACTGTAATAATTTAAAATTCATTATCCCATAGGTATCTACTGAAATTTTCTACCATACATATCAGATGCATCCTCTCTTCACATGTCAAAGAAATAGTAAAATTATACCTTAAGTAATACAAAAGCAACAAGAAAGAATTTCTGCCAAGTCAGCATCCCTGCAGAAACTTGTCGGGGGTGGGAATTGTTTTATGTTCAACATATTTAGACATTGGGTTGCACCTTAAGTTGCAGAAAAGCAGGATTTTTCATTGACAGGAAATTTCAGACTCCAGGACAAGTAAGACTAAAATATGGAAGTATTAGCCTCTATACAAACCAGAAATGTAAAGAGAGACTCAGTCATTTTGCCCAGAGAAGAATTTCTGCACTCCAGAATTTCAGTGAAATTAAGCCTTGCTAATTTTCCTTCTCCTCCTTAAATATCTGCTACTGTATTAAGTGATATCCTCAGTTTTCTTGATCAGGCACACAGGCTCCCTGTATCTACAACTTTCAATCTGCCCCATTAGGCATACTGTCCCAGAACCACTGACCCTGGAAACTCTTCCCAGGTTTGCTGTTCCTTAAATCCTGCCTCTGAGATCTCCAAGGTCCCTTCTATAGAGACAAGGCCAAACCCACGTGAAACCCAATCTCATCTGGTTCCTGGCACGGGAGCACAAAGCATGGACATTCTAGTTGAGCTGTCCAGTAACCCTGGAAAATTTGCCATTCCCATGAGCACCTGCTTAGCAGGTTTGCTGCGCAGCGACACAATCTGGAAACCTGACAAGCAGAGTGCCACAAGACTGATGATGCAAGGCTTTCAAGATACTCAGCTCAAAGGCAGAACTAAGAAGTGGACAATTCTGACCTTAACACCACAAGAGTTCACGTCAATCCTATCTCAGATCCTGCTGAATGGAAATCCCACTGCTCTAAAACTGTTGCAAAGAAAACATTCCAGGCTTAAGCAGGTGACATTCTTCTGAACACATCCAGTTTCTTCTGTTTATCTCTAAATATTTGTCCACACTCAGCGGTATCTTGGCTCAGCGTGTCATTTTCTGCACATTGATCCGCTATGCTGACTAGAAGAGAGACGGAAGACTTTTGCTAACAGGAAAAAGTTTTCCAACAAATAACCAGGAATTGAGCTGAGCTTCAAATGCTCTGTTCAACTAAGTTCCAGCCAAAGCTTTCAGGTTTAAGACTGGTTATTTCACACAGCTGTGAAACAAGGAACAAGAACAACATTCAACAGTTACTTGGGGATTATAAGAAATCCAGCCTGTCTAAACCATTAATCATATTCTTACTAAGATTCTCAATACAAAATGTTATTATGAAAGCTGGAAGCATAGGGAATCATTCTAACCTCTGAAGAATATTTTGACTTGATGGGATATAAAAATAGTTTTACAACTATGTAAAGTATAGCAGAACCACATACACTCAAAGAGAGCTGATTTCTACTATTGCACGTAATGGTATTGTCTAGGCCACCAAAATACCATGTTGAAACACTTAGCTAGAAAAAGACATTGATTGGGCTTCTCGTTACAATAAGCATAAACCTAGAGTATTGCCACTGAAGCCAGAGTTCCTGCATAGCAGTGCCAAACAGCACAAGTGTACCACTATCTTACCAAAATTCTTTAACTTCTCCTGTCTTGAAAGTTACAGTTGAGAAATAAAAATAAACCACTCCATAATCACACATTAGAAATCCATAACGATGTCAGCATTTTATACTGAGAATCTGAAGGGCAGGACTTACTCAGCATGAAGACAAAGGCAGTAAAACCTATACTATACAGGAGGAGATACATAAGACAGAAGACTCAGCACATCCATTTCATACATGGAGGCTGAGGTGTAGAAAGAATAAACATTTCTGGTTTTTTTAAAAGCTTTGCAACAAGTCCATGATCAGTCTTAAACAGAATGAATATAAAAACACAGAAACTTCATACTTAAAATAAACTTGCAAGGTCAGTTGATCAGGAAAACACAGAAGGTGTTAAGCCATGAGCCAAGAAAAACAGTTTCTCTTTCAAGCCAGAGATTCAGGAGGAAAGAGAGAAAAAATATGAGTTGGTGAGTAGCCGTTGTAAAAAGTGAACAGCAACACAAGAACATTAACGTCTTGGCCTTAAAAAGATTTTACAGCACGGTCACTGGCATTCAGCAAAAGGGGAAAAAAAACCCCATATCACTGTAGAGTCATAAATAAATTGCTGAGACATCAACTGAGGTGAAGGCCTTTTTGAAGAATACAAAGAAGGCCAAAGGCTATAGATTTGTCACATCAAACCAGGGAAAGTTAGTTTCCTAGAACATGGATTAATAAATGATAAGTGAAGAAAAGTCATGAGGTAGTCTCTCACATGACTTTCCAACTTGGACAGGGATGCCAAAGGACTTAGAAAAAAGGGATTTAATTCTTTGTAGACCACTATGTTTGGAAAACTCTGATGTCTCTTTGTTTGTTTCCTCCTTGAAACCTCCCACCTCTGACTTGTATTATTTACCCTTACCCACACTGACATCTGTCAGCCGGGCTCTCAGAGCAATTTAACTGGTATGTCCTCAACTGGCCAGTCATGCTCAAAAGGACACTACTGTTCCCCAAGTTCCTGGGCTATTCCCTATGCACAAACACAGCTATGCACTTACCACATTCATATGTGGTTTCTGCTGCACTGTGCTTGATTCTCCACTACAGATTTCCAGGAAGCAATCTCACAGCTGAGCAATCATGACTCCCAGTGCAATAAAGTGCCACACTTGGCTCCCTTCAACAGATAGTGCCTTCTCTACAGCATCTAGAGAACAAGCAAGGATGTTCTTTATATGAAACATGCATGGAGGAATGGACCACCAATGCACATCCTAGACCCTGTATTTTTAAAGTTTTATTCTTTGTCCCTTAAAACAGAAACAAACCAGAGAGCATTTACCAGCATTTGAAACATGAAAAGCAGCAGATTTTATGTGGTGTGCAGAAGTCACAGAAATGCAGATATTTTGCCTTTCACAGCAAACCGGTTTGTGCTAAAACAGCTACAGAGTAAGTTAGTCTCAAAATGTACACTTAAAGCAAGTTTGCTGGTTTCAGTACTCGCAGACCCTATAAATGAGATTCTATTCTTGATATCTGAAATTAAAAATACAAGCCTCCGTAAGACTTACAGCCATAAGAACACAATATAGTAGAAAGGACTGGTGTTGTGTGACAGTGAAGTCCTGCAACACATGAAGGCATGTCTTTCTAAACCAGGAAGGAGAAACAGACTTACTGCAGTGACCATACATATTTGCCTTGAGTCTTTTGAATAAAAACAAGGCTGTATTGATATTGTATATCACCTTCCATAGCTACATTCAAAGAACTGCTGCTTTGATCCAAGTCTGTCCTGCACAGTTCCCACTACTTCCATATCCAAGTTCCTTGTGAAAACATGGAAACAGCATAGATCCCTTTCCCTGTGTCAGACTGAGATGAGCTTTTCAAGGTGGTGGAACCCAGCAGCATTCTTCACCAGTTTCCCACTCTCTGCAAAGGAAACTGGTTTTGTTTTCTACAGCATCAGGAAAGGGTATAACACAAACAGTACTTCCTCAACTGGGGTGCCCTGTGCTCTCCTCCTTTCAAACATTCAGGTCACTCAGCCCTCAGGTATTTGTGTAGACCCAGAAGAAGAGGGTTTCTGATTTTGTAAGCCCATGCACAGGGTGCAGAGTTCATCAGCAGTTGTAGGGAAAAATCATACACTTCTAAATGGAGGCCAGACACTAATTCTGCTCTCACTACAATCAAAGAAAAAACATCTCTACTGATTTCACGGTGTTGCTGCCAGATCACACCCTTTCCTTCTAATATCTGCCTCCTGTCCCCAGAAGTCTGCCCATCACATTTGATAGTATCTCTACAAAGTTGGAAGGGCTGCAGAGACCTTTCCGGTGATTTTCAGACAAACATCTACAATGAGCACAGACAACCATCTACCCCTAAGTTAGGCCAACCGAGCTCTCCAATATTACTCTGGTAATGTATTGCTACCATGAGAAGTCAGGGCTAGGGCCTGGCAAAGAGACTTTGGAATTTTACCAGTTTCCAAAAATACTCTCAGGACTTTTATCATAGCTTCATATTTTATTACCACAATCTTAATTTGGAATAACCAAGAGCAATAGCATAACTACAAAATCACTAAATTCTAAGTACCATGCTAACGATTGGCCTCCCTTACAAGAAAATGAACTTTCTAGAAATATCCAGCATAACACTAAATTGTATGCCTTGCAAAACTTAAGGAACCCCCCAAATCCATTATAAAAGACATATATTCTAATGCTTATCATCTAATATGAAATGTATTTGCAGTACTTAGCTTTTTTTTGCAGAATTAGGAAGTGGTTTATGTATCAAATGCTACCAAACAAAAAAGAAACATTTTTTGAAACACAGTAAAATAAAGCTTAACAGTTTCAAAACTGGAAGAACCGTGGGCCCTTCCCTTAAAAATTGCTGTTGTTGTAATAGAAAAGGTTGCACTACATTATTAAAAAACAAACCTGGTTTTCACAAACCAATCTTTTATGAAATTTATAACTTACTTTCTTTTTCATGTAGTTAAATCCTGGAGCTTCTAAAACACCCCACATTCTGCTACTGTAGTAGTGAGGACTCCTACTTGCACATAAAGGTCTGAATTCTGCAGTCTTCACACAAGTACTGGTGAGATAAACCCATTGCTGACTAGAACTTCTGCTGCAGTAAGAAAAGCACCATCTACACCAGGAAATAAGAGAAATTAAATCAGAACTAATTTAAGGACACAACAGAGAGGGGAATCACAAAGGTGCTTAAAACATTGGTTTGCCCTTCACCGTGTTTGGTGAACTGCGTTGCAGAGGTTTTTAATGAGGATTGATGACCAGCTGGGGTTAATGGCCCTCAGCTGCACCTCAGGCCATTAACTCCTCCCTATCAGTTATTAATCCCCAGGAAATACCCTGTACCTCTCTCCTTATTGCTTAATCATAAGTAGCAAGAGATGATCAACCAGTCAAGATCCTCGTGTGGTGTGGGTACCCCTGTTCCTGCCTCTTCACACAGCATGTCTTGTGCTTTAGAACAAACTATTCAGATATTACCACACTGAGGTCACAAAAGGATGAAGAAACATATGTGACAGTGAGAAAATAAACATTTTATCTGCTGACTGCATTTCACATTTCTTCTTTAGAATAAACATAATATTTTTAGCTGGTATACTTTGTGAAATTACACAAATCTATTTGCAATCCCACTGCTATTAGACTACTGGGGGCTCTTTTCTTTGCAGCTCTAGGGCATATGATGGGGCCAGTGCTCTTATTACTGCTGATTTTAAAGCAAGAAAGTATCAAGCAGATGTTATTAAATTGTAGCCTGAGAAGTAAAAGCCCCGTGGTCAGACCAAGACACTGCACCCAAGAGGCCTCTGGCAGCACAGAATCACAGGGCTGGAATACTGAGCTTTTCTTTGGAAAATGCACAGCTCAAAGGAGAGTCAGTCCATCCTACGCCTGCTTTTCCCCACACATTGAAACAGTGGTTTGGCCCAGTCTCAAACCCATATGTTAGCAGAGGATGGTCAGAGAGTTTGTGCTTGGAGCTAATATAAAAGTAAGAACACAGCCTTCATATTTTAATTCTATCATAGAGAAAGACTATTGGAAATGGGTTTGGCTGAAGAAGGGAAGTGGAATTTGTATGATACGACATCCTATGGACAAAAATTATTTAGTCTTTCTTTACTATTTGCACCCCAGATTTGAAATTTCTGAGAACATGGCTATAAATCAGGACATGTATAAGTAACATCCTTTAATCCAGACCTGATGAGTTCCCCTATTCTGAAAGACATTTTCAGACAAATACAAATACACTACTGAGTGATCTGAAGATCATCTGTCCTGACTGCATCTTCAGAGAGAAATCCTGCATGCTCTCGCAATGTCATTCTGTATCAGCCTCACAGAAATAGCAAAAGAAGTTTACTTTTCCCTTTCATTCTTTCCCTTTCCAGTTTATTTGAACTGTCCATGTTGTGAGGCTTGTGAGGCACTAACATTTTTTTAATGGATCAACCAATTATGTCCTTGTGTCTGAGAAAACTCTTACAGGTAAAAGAAATTGTGACTTTCATGCTATGAACACCAAGAAGAGATCAATGTCAATAAATGCTTAAAAACATTTAGGAAATAGTGCCTCAAGCCCCAAAGGTTACAAGCTGTTGATTAATATTATGCTCTTTAAAAGGAATAAGATCACATTAAGCTTCAGATCAAAATATAGATCTTTCTAGGTCACATTTACCAATGATCCATGGCGATATAAATTAAATCAATTGCATCTTTTATTTGTATACAAATCATAAATTAAATGAATGTTCTGCTACCCTACTTAAATGTAATTATCTACAAACATATACAACACTTTTTGTACTCCTTCTGACAATGTCATACTCTTCATAGTTATGGGCAGGACACATTTTGAACATTTTGGTAAAATTACATCTATTTAGAGAGTTAGACCTAAAAATCAACACTTGTTCAATAAAAGTTCTCCCAAGACATGGGTGCTGTCAAAAATAACAGAAGAATCAATAAAAAGATTGTTCAAAGAGGTAGTATATCAAATTCCAAAACAGCTTGTTTAGGTCCTTATACCACCTCAGCTGTAACAACTTTTTCATCAACTTCAGTAGGCTTTGGATCAGGCTCCAAGTTGGAATGGAAGTTGATGATAAAAGTAGGAGTGCACTGGTTGATGCCAACAGGCTTTGAATCAGTCCATTGTCATGAAAGCTGTTTACAATGTATGAATAAGAAATCCATGCTGTGCTGTATACACTACCTCTCTGCTAAGGATAATTAAGCTAGTGTAGCTTACTGACTCACTGTTTTTACCATTTGCACAGCTAACTGATGTATTGCTGAATATTTTCTAAAACAAATCTTTAAATATTTTTTAAATTGAAAATCCAAAGATTTTCATGGTGTTTATAAAAAAAAATACAATAGAAGCTCTCTTCCTCCTACATTAGTTTCTTTTAACCTAAGAGCCAAGCTAATCTTGATGAAACATCTTTACATCAACTGCCCATGTTTTACAGAATGTTTTTCCCTAATTAAATGAATCAGATATATCATAGTCACATTTATTAAATTTTGTTAATTATTAGGATTATCTTTTCTCACACAAAGAATTTAAAGATTTGTTTAATGTCATATCTATATAAGGTAGATAACAAAATTATATTCATTAAAGTTACTGATTTAATTCCTTTGCCTGGAAGTAGGTGAGGGAACTATGAATACATATGTCGGTTCACTTTAATACTAAAAACACACATTTTAAGCAGCAATAAGTGTACCTTTTTAAAGATCATTTGTGTAATGTGCTGGACTTAAAATGTCAGATTCTGAATGCTTCTGTTCCTATAAAGGATTTACAGAATATAAGGGACTTCTATATGCTATTGTGCTTGCCTCTTAGAATGGGGATTAAATAAGCAGTTATATCCATCTTAAGCTTTTGCACAATTTTTTTGTAAAATACATACTTAAACTCAACTAATCACCAGAATGGGCTTCTGCAGAGTCTAATGACTAAAATTTCTTGGTATATGTTATGGAATAGTGGTTCACAATGGTCTCTCCTGTCCTTAAAGGATATAAGTACATTATGAAAACAGTACTACTGAATAACAACTATAATATAAAGAAGTCTGTTTTCATGTCATTATAATGATAATTCACACTTTTGAGCTAATTGTTAATGTAGTTTTCTATCAAACATATAATAAAGAAACACTGGATATGGTCCTTCAGAAATGTTTGTTGAAGGGGTTTTGGTCACTGGCACTCATAATGCATAAATCAGCTAACCTAGGAATTCAAGTTAGCAGCTTGAATGCTAAGACAGAAAATAAGGTCTAGAAAATAAGTCTACCTGTAGTTCATGGAAGAAGACAGACACCAAGGCAGTTCAGGCCACTGAAGATCTTTGGACAATGGTCTGAGTACCTGGGAATGATTCCTAATTGCCAGTTTCAGATGCTGCCTTATCTCATGTTCTAACTCTGCATCAGGTCAGAATCAGGCACATATGATCTCCCATTCTGCCCTACTTGACTATTGCAAGAAGGAAACCTCACCTTCTGGGTGAGGAAGCACCACAACTTGCTCCAACTAGACCTCTGATTTAGACAAATCAATCTTATGGCTTGGACACATGCCCCACGACACATTCATATGTCAATTAAATGCAGCCTTTCTCCTTAGAAGTACAGTCTACAGATAACATGCACCTAAACTCGATCCCTTGGGTAAATGCTTGCAACTGGTAGGGATGAATCCAGTCTTTATAGGTACATCACACCTGAAGGATGGGATGTCATCCAGAGGGATCCAGACAAGCTCAAGAAGTGGGCCCACAGGAATCTCATGAAATTTAACAAGATCAAGTGGAAGGTGCTGCACATGGGTCGGAGCAATCCCCCTTATCAGTACAGGCTGGAAGATGAATGGATTGAGAGCAGCTCTGCCAAGAAGGTCTTAGGAGTGCTGGTGGATAAGAGGCCAGACATGACCCAGCAGTGTGTACTCACAGCCCAGAAAGCCAACTGTGTCCTGGGCTGCATCCAAAGCAGGATGTGGGCTGCAGGGTGAGGGAGAGGATTCTGCCCCTCTGCTCTGCTCTGGTGAGACCCCACCTGCAGGGCTGCATCCAGCTCTGGAGTACCAGCACAGGAACAACAGCAACCCATTGGAGCAAGTCCAGAGGANGGATAAGAGGCCAGACATGACCCAGCAGTGTGTACTCACAGCCCAGAAAGCCAACTGTGTCCTGGGCTGCATCCAAAGCAGGATGTGGGCTGCAGGGTGAGGGAGAGGATTCTGCCCCTCTGCTCTGCTCTGGTGAGACCCCACCTGCAGGGCTGCATCCAGCTCTGGAGTACCAGCACAGGAACAACAGCAACCCATTGGAGCAAGTCCAGAGGAGGCCACCAAGATGATCACAGGTATGGAGCTCCTCTCCTGTGAGGAAGGGCTGAGAGGATTTGGTTTGTTCAGCCTGGAGAAGAGAAAGCCTTGGTGTGACCTAACTGTGGCCTTCCAGTACCTGAAGGGAGCCTACAGGAAAGATGGAGAGGGACATTCTACAAGAGCATGTAGTGACAGAACAATGGGGAATTGATTCAAACTGAAAGATAGTAGGTTTAGATCAGATATTGGGAAAAAATTCTTTACTGTGAGGGAATGAGGCACTGGAATAAGTTGCCCAGGGAAGTCATGGATGTCCCATCCCTGGAAGTATTCAAGGCCAGGTTGGATGATGCTCTGACCAATCTGGTCTAGTGCAAGGTGTCCCTGCCCATGGCAGGGGGATTGGAACTAGATGATCTTTAAGGTCCCTTCCAAACTGAGCCATTCTGTGATTCTATTAACATAATAGGAGCAAAGATAAGGACAGATTCATCTCTAATTCTCTGAAATACAGATCTTAAATTTGGTATTGCCTCATATCTTTCTATCATTCTACAGATAGTGACAGAACAAAATGCAACAGTAATATAAAGCAGCACTATAAACAATATCTATTTTCCACATTTTTCTATTTTTCTACAAAACTTGCCTGGATTTTTAACACTACAAATACAAATCTATATTCAATCCTTCAGAACTCAGCTTGCATTTTGAACATAAATTTGCTTCGCCTTACTCATGGGGAGAAGGAAGAAATCTAATCAAATTCTACTGAGTGTTTTCTCTGCTATAATTTAGTGGTAAAACTGGCAGGCTGCCTAACCACGTCAAAAAAAGATACATTTGAAATGCTGTAACTATAAAATAACAAGGAAGCTTTTAGCCACATTCATGTAGTGGAGAGTATGAAAATGTTTACTTGTAATGTTGTTAGCATATGAAAAGATTAATCTAACAGGAAAATACATTTTAAAGTTGTGAAATTGTCTTGCTTGGTGTATAAATATTTTATGTAAATAAAAGTGGATTTGAGATTCATATAACATTTATATATTTTTAAAACTAAAGGCATAGCAACTGACTCTGCAAGGCATTTTTCAGCAATCCCCTCACTCTGCTATCTCCACTAACGCCTTTATTTGTTTATATTAGCTTTTCCCCTAATGAAGATGGCGCCGGTGGTTCTGTCTGGCTGAGCTGCTGACAGGACACCATCAACTTCCAGGGAAGGCATCACTGAGGGGGAGCAGGCTGGTTTTGAGCTCAGTGATTCTCATTGCAGGCTATGGTGAAAGAAAATTGACGCCAAAGACATGAATAAGGAAAGGTGACTTTTCCTCAAGATTGTGATTGGAGAATTCTGAGGAAATTGGGGTGACATATAGGGATGCTGATTTAAGTACTTCAAATGTCTGAGGTCATTTCCTCAGGTTGAGGTTTCATTTGCCACTTTTTTCATCAAGTTGTCACTGGAACACAAAAGTCATTTTAGATCGCTGAGGAATTGGAGACAGCTTCTCAGTTGCATAACAGAGAGGGGTAAAGGGGCCTAAATACAAATGAAAAAACATACATTCTTTTTTTAAATTCCAATTCAACTTAGTCAGGGTTTATTTTTATTATTTTTTGTTATTTGGGACGATTTTAAATGTGTCCTCCATTCAAAAAACAACTAATGGCTTGGCAGACTGATGGCCAACTAACAATACCAAGTAATTTTCATAAGATGCAGGCAGTTGCTATCACAACCACCACTCCTGCAATCTAAGAGTAGGATTACTTTGTGGAAGAACCACCACTTTCTACCATTTTTCAAAGCTTTTTCAAAGGTTACAGCAGACAATGAATGTCTGAGTCAAGATTCAAAGGAAAGACCAACAATTTTACTGTTTTGGAGGCTCAAATTCACAATTTTCCAGAGAACAGAAATGCATTCATTAGCGAATCTACAAAATGACACATTTTCTTTGTAAGCCAGATAGCATTAAAACCCAACTGAAGAACAAAATAGTCTATATCTAGTTATTGGGGAATTACTGCCTCCCAAATCATAATTATGGCACTAGAATTTTTTTTTATTAACTGTTGTTAAAAAAGGAAAACTTCCATGATCCATGTAGGTGATATAGTTAAAAAAAAACACTCTTTCTAATTTAGGATTATGGTATAAAGTTTTCTCTATTATCAAATCTAAATAAAACTGAAAGGGATAAATACAGTGAAGTTTATACAGTGATAAATATAATGAAGTCTGTGGATTTGTGTTACAAAGTTAATCAAATCAAAGGCATTAAATTCTAATCTAAATATAATTTCCTGGATGGAAGCATAGCCAAGTTTACATGGTGCAAATCTGTGGATCATTCTGCCATTGTAAATGCTTGTGAAATTTTGGGGCCAGGGAGAGGGATGGTGAGCTGATGCTAATATACACAAAGAACTGGATGATTCAAGCACTTTGACACACCTAATCTGGGACCACTGGCTTCACCTCTCTCCTAACACACAGTCAGAAGCATTCTGCATCAGGTTCCCAGTTGTTTTTCTTTTAAAGGCATTTATGTGAGCCATTCTTGAACACCAAGGGATTTCCTCTAAAATGGAAAATTACTCTTAAGCAGTAAAAAAGCATGGGTTTCAATTGGGATACAGAAGCTGTATCATGAGAATGATCCAGCAAATAGCACCAAAGAGAAAACTTAAAAATCTCCTGAAGATTCCTACAAAAATTTTACCAAACGTCACATTGTACATAGAATTGCTCCTCACGGGGTGGATCTTAACACTTGCAGCAGCAAGAGACAAACAGCAGCAATTTCACCCATGACACACAATCGGAAAGCAGGGAGGGAGACAACCACCTAAACAAATAACCCAATTCCCAAGTCTAGATCTGCATTACTCAAACCAAAGATTGTTTTGTTATTAATCATTATAAGAGAATCAACAACTAAGTAACATCTTTCTTTTAAATATCAAATGCTTTGAAGCAGTAGTAATTTATTTTTGTGTCATTATTTCTCTTGAAACTATGCAAAATAACATTTCTAAATGCTGGTTTTCTAAAAACATAACCATTAGGATAGTTGTTACATATTTAATTTCATGCTCCACTCAGCATAAAGCAGTTGAGAGACTGCCAGCCAGAGCAAATTAAGTAACCGGTTAGATAATTTCCTGCTTAATTGAAAGCAGGTAGTTTTTAAAAGTAATAATTGATTTTGTTTCTAATAAGCGTGTAGCTATTTCTTCTTCTTTTTCTATTCCTGTTATTAAAGGAGATTGCACTAAACCTTTGTACACTGTTAATGACAGGCATGGGAGGAAAAGAATTGGAGAACATTGTTTATTTAGTATTTTAGATGCTAATTGCAGCAAAAATAACAGCAGAATGGCACCCCAGTATTCATCCTGTACTTCAAGATCATTACTTCAGAATGTAATCCAGGTCAAAAGTTCTCATGTTCATGCTCTTCAAGGACAAGAAGTGAGCCAGCAATCTCATCATAGTTCAAGGTGAAGAAGCATCAATTATCCTAGCAGACAAGAACCAACATCAGCAGGGGTAAAAAAAAAAAAAGGGGGGGATTTTAGTATACTGCTTTCCTTTACTTTCAGGAATGGTCACTCTAAAAGCAAGCTGTGATGCCTAAAGATGATAGGTAAAGAAATCTTTGACTGACACTGTTATATGATGTAGTAGAAAAGGACTTAATTCTCTACAACTGTTGAAAATGCACCTGTCACAAGCAGTTATTCACTTGAAAATGTTATTTAAAAACAAAAGAATAATTGTTCTATTAAAATGCTTGAAGAAAATACTACATTTTCTTCAATCCAAAGAAAATATTAAGATAACTGTATCCATATTTTTTAATTCTATTTCTCTGAAAATTAACAAAACGAAAAGCAGAGATTACATTTGCAGAAGGTATTCCTGCAATCTTTGTATTACAATCCAATGTTTTGACAAGTTGCTATAAGAAATAGTCAAATTCCAGTGTGACTCATTTTAGACTCTATCCTCATAACTGTTGAGCACCTGACTGCTTCTCTTCTACAGCTGCATATATATAAGCAATAATTCCCTGAACTGGGTGACAGAAAACAACCTGGAGTCTAAAATCAGTAATACATCTGTATAAAATGTATTTCATCTGTATAAAAAGCAGAAGCTATAGCATAATATATACATATACAGGTAGTAGATTTATAACCACCACAAAATGCCAAGATGATTCTCTCAATGAAAAATCACTGCTGATTCCAGACTGTCAAGCATTTTCCATATTGCTATTACTGATTAGCATGCTGAGCCAATTAAGACCTGCACCAGGTAGAGCAAGCAAGGGTTCTGTAGCCTGTCAGTAGGTTGATTCATGCATTACTGAAACTATTTTGTACAGCTTTAAGTATTTAAATCTGGTGTTTAGTATACAAATCCTTCTTCTGAATTTACAGTCTTACATGCAAAGATTTAAAGAAAAACACTCTATCCTTAAAGAACATAATGCAGAGGCATGCAAGGGTATCATAAGATTTGGGGTTATCTCCTGTAGTTTCTGCTAAGTACAGTCACTGGCATTTGCTTGTATGCCAAATGATATGAGGTTTTTTGGTTTATCCACACTGACAAATCTCTAAAGAAGCTAATAATCTTAACAGCAACACTATGATGCTTTTTTCTGAAACTCATGGCTGCTAGCCCTAATGAATTCTCATTTTGCTTAAAGGTCATCCATACAGTACTTACAGTTTGCCTATTTGTGTGCAATGACACCAAGTCATGCCTGTATTCCTTATAACACTCCCCACTTTTTCACATGGCAGTATATATGTACAATTAGAACTCAAACTTCCTTACATATATGTGTGAACTTCAATCTGTAATGCTGTGGTCTCGAGTGGTTGGGGAGGGAAGTTAATAAGTGCAAAATGGATATTTTATTCAAAGAACCAAAAGGCACGTGCCTGAACAACATGGTGTCATCATGCACTGCTACTGTAACATAACCATTCAATGGCAAAACTTCCAGAGTTTCTCTGCTTCAGGTCAGGAGTGCTTCCCATATCCCACCACTCCTGAAGCTAAATGCTGGGTTTCCTACCAGCTTATGTTTCCAGTTCTCAAAATAAAAGAAATTAAACTCAACACATGCAAAATACTGCAAAACCTGACATTAAGTAGTATGTCTCACCTAATGTCATGTTTATGTTACAATGATTTTCAGTTCAGCAACCAGATTGGGGCTGATTTACAATGTCTGCTTTTGATATTAATAGGATTTCATAGCTCTTCCTCCTTTTTGTCTCCTTAGAGATCAAAGAAAATGACATTAAATCTGTAAATTGCTAGGCTGTCCATCACAAACCTTAGGCCAGGATCATTTAGAGATCAAACTTATAGAAAAAGAAACTGTGGGAAAGGAAGACAGAAAAAGAAGAGGAGGTAGAAATATGGTGTGGATGTGTGAAAACTGGAGGTAGGAGAGGGGGACATGCTTTATTTCATGATATCCAAATGAATGCTTCATGAATGGTCACTCCAGTAAAAATCTGGGATATCTAAGGGCAGTGGAAATGTTTTTGGTGGACATGCATCTTGATATACCCCTGACCCCTCCACTCCAAACCCCACCCAAAAAAACACCCCAACCAACCAACCAACCAACCAACCAGACTTAAAGATTTCATTCTTTATACTTAATTAAATTCTGCTTGAAGTGATTAAGAATTGCTGGCAAGTGACTTTGTCTCATTGAACCAATGGACTAAAGGTAGCTGATGCTTAAAAGGAACAAAGGTACAGGATAAATACTTTCAGAATGACTGCACATTTACTGTATTATATATACACATGTACAGTGTAAGCACATATATATGTAACTCACATAAACACACTCCGCTTATGTTTAGATTCTGCAGTCAAAAAAATTCAGAGTACTAAATGTGTTTTTTACTCCTGGTATTTTCACCAGTCCTTCCACTGTTGAAGACAATGGATGCTTTGCTATTAGGACAGACTTTAGGGTGCTGAATTGAATAATGACCACAGGACACAACTAAGTGAGCTGTAGTTGGCGGGAACAACTAAATAAGCTATTTTCAAAAATCGTTCCTAATTGACCTCAACTTACAGGTCCTCAGTTTTACATTAAATTTGTGCCAAGAGCTCATGGTCAATTAATATAATTTTATTAGTAAGTCAAATTTCTGAATTACTTTCTGTAAGTATTTAAGTGCAGCTATTTTCCCCCACAAGCTTTAGAAAGAAAATGAGTCATTAAAGATTGCTAATGCATAACTATAGATTAATATCTAATAAATCATAATTATATGAGTAGGTATTCATATTCAAAACATTCATTAGAACAGGTTTACTTATCTAAAATACATGGATGACCACCGTGAAATCTATTTTTTGGAAAAGAGACAATGCTGCATAACCAAACAAGTAAAAGGTTTTGGGGAAAATTAAGAGAAAAATAGCATAAAGTGGTGTCCTTTAGAAGTATATTTATGTATATGCAGACAAACACAAGTTCCAATTTCTTTCTTCTCTGCAGTTTCAGACTGCAATTAATTAGCTCCTAAGAAGGCTGGACTGTAAGAGCAAGAGTTTCTAGACAAAAGTAGATTTCTACGCTTGCCTTGTCTTAATGACCAACCAGAACTCTGCCATCTACTGAAATAAAAATTCTGTCAAGTTCCTAGAAAATACAAGGTCCCAGCAGCAAGGAATTATTTTTTCTTTATCAAATAAGGTATTTGAAGAGGGCAACCTGGCCAATGGAAATTCTTTAATTGATCAAAATTGATTAAAACTCTGAGGAAAAAGAGTACTTCTCTGTTCTTGCTCCAGTCTTAAGAACAAACTGTCTTGAAGAAACCTATACAAAAGCTAGATTAAAGGTTGAGATGCTTCTTGTAACACACTAAGCTTAGTCTTGTCTTCTTCTGAGAGTTTATAGTTCTGATCAGGTTACCCTCTGCATCATCTACATTTATCTGTCACTCAACCTGGAATCACAGCTGTCACATCTGAAAGGAAGCTAACAAAGTTCTTTGAAATGTTAAATGCAGTTTTTACTTTCATAGCTAGAAAAATAAAACTTTACTTCAGACAGCTAAAGTCTTCATGAAGATCTGCAGCAAGTTCTACATGAAGGTTCTGATTTTACAAGTGACCTGTGTGCAAGGTCGCATTTAAGGACAAATCTATTCAAAATTAAGCACTATGGGTAGACCTACTTTCTCAACTGTTATTAACTTCAAAACATCTGCCATAAACCACCCTTCTGAAGTGTCCTCTAGAGGAAAAGAGAAATGGGGGGGAGGGGGGAGGGGAAGGAGGGGAAGGAGAAGGGTCCATTAGAGAAAATATGCACAGCATTTGTCATATATTAAGATAACCAGCTACACACTTTTAACTTCAGTATTTTAAATCTGCACTGGAAATGGTGATCCCTAGGAAAAAATAGTTCAGCACGGGTTGGCCAAACAAAAACAAAGTCTGTGTATATGTTATTAGATCCCTGAGGGTTGAAAGAAAAATCTCCGTTATTCTCTGAAGGGAGAACAGAAAACAAATAAAACCCCTACTAAATAAAATAAGCTGTACTGTGAAAAAAAAAAAATTATCTACTCTTCCTCCTCTCTCAAATAGGAAAACTGTTAATAGCCTCAGCATTTCAGTGAGGAGCCAATTACCTCAGCCACGGGAGTAGCTATGGCTCTGTTAAGACAGGACCCTAATTATCAGCTGGGCTCTGCTGCCGGGGCTGCACTTCCTCATAGTCCAGCAGGATGCCTTTTAGGATAACCAAGTCAGCCTCTGCCCCAATGTTATACAGAGTTCCTCCCTATCTGCTGGCTTCACCAACCACTCAATATTTTTTCTCTCAGGATTTCACCTAAGAGAAATCCTAAGACAAATTTTGTCAATCTGTCATGCAGATCAGTGTCCAGAGTCTGTGCCCATAGGTACTGTTGGGCAGACCAGCAGGTATCGGGGGGATTCAGCTTGCCTTAATTTTGTCTGTCCTTGCTTCCTGTACAGCAGTGATGAGGTTTATTGACTTAAAATAGCTTAGGTTGGAAAAGACCTATACGATGATTGAGTTCAAATGTTAAACCAAGATTGCCATATTCACCACTAAACTGTGTCCCTAGAGTGCCGCATCCACATTTTTTTTTAATGTTTCTAGGGATGGTGATGTCCATTCCAAGGACAGCTTGTTCCAATGCCTGACAACCCTTTTTGCAAAGAAAATTTTTCCTATTATCCAGTCTAAATCTCCACTGATGCAACTTGAGGCCACTTCTCATCCTGTCTCTTGCTGCATGGGAGAAGAGACTGACCCCCACCTGGCTAGACCCTCCTTTCAGGCACTTGTAGAGAGTGATAAGGTCTCCCCTGAACCTCCTTTTCTCCAGGTTCAACACCCCCAGATCCCTCAGCTACTCCTCACCAGACTTGTGCTCCAGAGCCTTCCCCAGCTCTGTTCCCTTTCTCTGGACATGCTCCAGCCCCTCAATGCCTTTCTTGTGGTGAGGGGCCCAGAACTGAACACAGCACTCAAGGTGTGGCCTCACCAGTGCCGAGTACAGGGGACAATCACTGCCTTGGTCCTGCTGGCCACACTATTGCTGATACAGGCCAAGATGCCATTGGCTTTTTGGCTTCCTGGGCACTGCTGGCTCATTTCCAGCCCCTCTTCCCCCAGCCTGTAGCACCGCCTGGGGTTGTTGTGACCCAGGTGCTGCACGTGGCCCTGAGTCTTGTTGAACCTCATACAACTGTGCTGCAACACGGCATTCCAGGGTGTTGTATGCCCCTGACAGACCAGAGGAAGTGGAAGCTGACCTTGCAGGGCTGAGTTTCTAACTCAGAATATATTCAACAGAATGGTGTCACCCTTCCTGTGGGACTGTTTGGTCACATTACCGGGGGCAGTCTCCTCTCTCCCCAGCCTTGGCCAGTACTTTCATATTGCCATCAAGACGTATCTTGGCCACCAAGGTAGGAACTTCCAGACAATAGAGTTCCAGTTGTTGACAGACCTGGACAGGAATGTAACACCAGAGGGAACCTTCAGCTGCTAATGCTTCCATGCTTCCATTGTGAATACCCTGGATGGAATTCAGTTGTTAGGGGAACATCCAGCTGGTTGTACCCCACAGGTGAAGGGCCCAGACAGCTATCCAATGGTGTGCTGACTGGATAGGATGAATGCCAGGAGTGGTGAAACATACAAAGACGCAGCAGAAGAAATTTGGCTCCTCTTCTGAGGATCCCTATGATTACCAGTAGCCATTTTCCATAATTTGCAAGCTACATGGACTATTACTAGCTTTGACTATATTTCATGAACAGCAGGGTTGTTCATGAAGTGGGGGAATGGAGGTTTCTGGGAACCTCATAGGAAGTACAGTAGGAAGGACATGAAAAGGGAACTCTATAGCCATGATGTATCATTTCAACCTCCTAAAACTAACATACCAGCTTTAGTTAGGTGGACAGGCCACCTTATTGAAAAGGAATATGAAAATTTTGTTCAATAAATAGGCTGGAATTTCAAGGTCAGAGTTGAAATCTTAGTTTCCTGTTGCTATTCATTCCAGAGAAGCGTAGTTTATTTAGTAATTGAATTTTTTTCCACAAATTAATCTCAGTCACACTGTAATTAATAATAGTAATTATTAATACATAAATAAGT
This sequence comes from Leptocoma aspasia, assembly GCA_013399835.1. Taxonomy (NCBI): domain Eukaryota; kingdom Metazoa; phylum Chordata; class Aves; order Passeriformes; family Nectariniidae; genus Leptocoma; species Leptocoma aspasia. The sequence continues at coordinate 1,124,275 of VXAX01000708.1, forward strand.
AATTATAGTATTCAAATTTGAGGAGGTTGGATACATTATGTATCCATGCATGCCCACACCACACAAAAAACATTTTTTAATTCAGTTAACACAGTTCATAAAGTTAATATGAGCCCGCTTATGCCCAGGCCCACTTATTGGGTGCTTCTGGGGATGAAATGACATGTAATGGAAATGTGCTATTTTTCATTTCTTATCCCAGTTTAAAGCCTGGAATAAACCTCATTCAAAAATGAAGAGAAATCTAAAAGTGCTCCTATTTCAGATTCTCTCCAGCAATGTCTCTTCTCTAAGACCACCTCACAAAACTTCACACAGACCATGTGAAGTCAAACCTGACAGTTCTATGCTTGTTGCACTGCACACAAGTGTCCCAAATCACTAACAGCACATCTGACAAACTTTTGCATCCTGCAAAATCTGAAGCAAGTATATTTTTAATAAACCACAGTAAGAGACTCTGAACTGACACTATTGTGTCTTCCATGAGAAAGACAGATCCCACACTACTCTATAGGTGACCTGGGTCTCAAAAACTGAAAACGTCCCTACAATATGCTGGGAAAGAGGCTCATACAGGGCTCGTGGAATTTGTTAGCCGGCCTGTCATGGGAAGCACAGCCGAGCCCTCAACTCGTCTTCCTTTGTGGAGTTATGTTCTCTCTGTGAACACTCCACTGAAGCTTATTCCTCTATGCTATAGCTCATAGGGCAGGCTGCCTGAAAATACATTCTTTAGCCCTCTACCTTCTTGAATGGGCATAAAGGGTTTGTGATAATCTAACCCCACAGAAACCAATAATAACTTTCAACTTACTGGCAGCCTAGCACCCTTTGGCTTCTAAGCAAAAATGGAGAGAAAAAAAATTTCAGAATTAGACAGTATGTTTGAATACATTCCAGTTGTCAGAAACAAGAGTCATGAGGCCGCACTAACACAAAAAAACTCTGAAAATGAAGAGGAATTTCTAACTTAGATATCTGTCACTGATACACCAAGGTAACCATTTTGCAGTACTGACAAGGAAAGTGTGTCAAAGACTGTTTATAAATCAATAAAAAGTCAATAAACAGTTCCTAGTGCATGAAAAGTTTTCAATATAATTATTTCTTTTATTTTTATGCTGAGGGATTCTTTCCTTCTTGGATAAAGCACATTCTATACAGCCAGCTGAAGACTATGCTCCCCATATTTCCTTATCAAGTCACAGCCACCATCACAATATATGTCTAGCCCTGTTTTGGAAACTGGGAATTGTCTGTATTTCAAAGGGATGAGGAAGGATAAAAAGCTTTGAACATGTCTCAGGCATGTTGGCCCACACTACTTCACCAAAAGAAGTCCTCCAAGTTCAGAAGTGTCTGCCAAGGCTGCATACATGACATTTGCTATTTCAGTTCCTATGGGAGAGTAAAGATAAGATCCTTACGGGTAAGGAATAATATTAAACAATCTCTAGCCAAAGATTTCAGAGAATGCTTTAGCCTTTACTTTTTGGAAGTACTGAAAATGGCCCTGATCCAGTAAAGCTCTAAAGAACATAATTTAAGTGCTTTGCTAGATTAGAACTGTAGCATGCAATGGAAGAGAACACAAATATCTGACTATTACAAACACTGAAAAAGGGAACATACAAGCACAGTTGAAGTTTAGTACTACAGTCAGCTTTTCCTGTGGCAAATCCCGTGTTCCTATGGATCTGCTCCCTTTCCTGTAAGAAAGATTAATGGTAAATTGTCAGGGTATGGACCTAGTCTTTAACACAATCCCCTTGTGCTACTGAGTCTCTCTCTACAAATTTTCCTCTTAATGCTTTTAGTGATATTTTGTGCCCAATCATATTTTACCTTATGCATCTACATATACAACACCAAATAAAGTTAATCTGCAAATATGCCACAGGTGATGAGTTGTAGATCAGGAATGCTGAAGCAACAGAGACACCAGGATGAGCTCTGTGCAGAGCCAATTCAGGTCTGATCGAGTTAATTAGCTAAGGCTGCAGCTCAGAAGACTGCAAGACCCACATCCATACTTTCATGTAGCACAGAATATGAATGCATCTTGTAGATCTTGCCCAATTATCCCTATGCTGTGCTCCCAGGAGAGTTAGGTAGCAAAGTCCTGATGGATTTGAGAGGCTTTGGGATGGAGTTAGGGCTATTAACCCCAGACTGAACTCAATCTGGGCTTCGGTGGGGCACGGCACAAATCCAGCCCGGATGTAGGACTGCTTCTGAGCTCATCTCTGTGCACTGTGGAGCAGAGCATGCAGGCTCTCTGCTCAGGCTGAATCAGTACCGCCTGCTCAGCACCATGCAGCATCAGGCCTGGACACCTGCTGTGCTGGGCTCCTCAGCACTCCTGATACCAGCAACGCAGCACAGACACACCCAAACAGGCATGGATCTGGTTCAGCAAGGCTGTTCCATAGGGTAGGAATGCCGCTGGAGCGTGTCCAGGCGCAAACACAGTGCTAGGTGTTCAGAGTCACTCTGGGTCCTGAGGAACTCCTGATCAGACACCACTGCAACACTTTGAGTCCTTAGCTCACATCAGAGTTTGCACAGGGCTCCCCTCCCCAGCAACACTTACGGGAGTTTGCCGTGCCTCCTTTGTACAACCCCCAGCTCTTCCATCTGTGCCGAATCTAAGTGCAGCTCTCCAGGAAAACACATTATAAAAAGGTAAGATGTGAAGATGTAAAGGACCGAACCTGAGACGTAACAGGATCACAATACTGATGCAAAAGAAACCCCCGAACCAGAGTGAGTTACTCCACGTAAATCAGAATGGATACGCTATCATTGCATTATACAGAGACCATCTTTAACACAAGATGCCAGCATAGCAGCCTGGCTTTTCCACATCTAAAACATTTGGTTACAATGAGTTATAATTCGTTACAACAATGGTAATAAATTAAAAGCACAAAGGGGCAATTACAATCACATTAAAACATTCCGTAATTTTGGAAAATTAATGTTTCACTAAGCCTTCATTTTTACAGATAAATTGAGTCAGAACTGTGCTGCTCCTACACTGTGCTAACTAGTATCAGCGTTAGGCTTTTTGGAACCATATGGAAAGCTATCAATTTTTTTCTTAAGTAGGATTCTCATCACTTTGTTTAATATCACTACAAATTACACAGGCTAATATTTACAGATGGTTTCCTGTAGGAACTGTGAATCAACAAACTGCAAGGCAATAGGTGGTAACTATTCATTCTCAAAGGAAGTAGTGTGAGCTACCTGCCAGAGGGCTGTACAGAAAACCTGGGAAGCTCTCTCACTTCTAATCCTTCATTTGACTTAGGGCCCCTTTGGGACTTCAGAAAGTCACGCGGGGCAAATCTGCAGCAGTATCAAACTACAGCATGAGAAATTCCTGAGTTACATTTAAAAAATAAAAAGTATATATATTATATATAAAATCACATTTTTGGCTTCAAAAGTCACAAAATGTTTTAATATTCCTCTGTAGGTTTGTTTTTATTTGTCTCCTGGTGCTTCTGCTGCAAGTTTTAGTCAACGCAGACTTCAAAAGTTTTCTTAGAGAACACGAAGCATAGAAGCATATTTATTAAGTCAATAAAACAGGGTATTTGCAAAGTTTGATATCAGCCCGAGCTCTTTCACAGAGACATTGAGCATTTTAAGTTTTTCAGATGAGCTTAGAAAGACTACAGCTTTCAAAACACTCTGTATCAAGATTTTCATGTACTGGACCACAATACTGGGATAAAAGATGTTTCACGCTTGGGCAGCTAAAGAGAAAACAGTTTCCAGAAGTACTCAGCATACGGCAGTAATGCCGCTTCCATGCAATCCTTCCCCCCCACCTCTCAAAAAGGGTATCACACCATTATAGGCGTGCAGAGAGGAGCGTCAGAACGAAAAGTCAGGCCAGAAGTCCGCATGGGAGAGGTTATAGGAATCTATTTTCTTCAGCTGTGGGGGAAAAAGAAAAGCACCTAGGGAGAATACGGTAGAAATCAGCAAAATCAGTAAATATATATATATNCGCTCCCGCGGGCGGGCGGGCAGGCAGCTGGAAGTCATTGCCCGCGGATCGGCGTCCGCGTTGCCGCGGCGACCGCCCCGGCGGCGCCAGCTGGGCCGCAGTGTGAATGGGTGATGTCACGGGCCCGGCGCCGGCCAGTCTGGGCCGCCCGGGCCAAGGCAGCGGCCGGGAAGGGCGGAGGGAGCCGGGGGGTGGGAGCGGGACGCGGG
>VXAX01000708.1:1128897-1139720 GCA_013399835.1 Leptocoma aspasia
GGGGTGGGAGCGGGACGCGGCGGGAGCGCCGGGAGTCGCCCCCGCCGCAGTCCCCACTCCGCTTCCATGCGTGGGGCGGGAGCGCTGCCCGCATCCGCGCGGGTGTTCCCGCCGCTTCCCCAAGCGCTGTCCCGGGCCGGCGGTGGGAAGGCGGCGTTTCCACGGCCCGCTCCCGCTCGGCCCCCGCTGGCCGTGGGGGCCGGGTGTTGCGCTCGGTCCTTGCCAGCTCCCCATTGTTTGAATGGAGATGTCTCTGTTTCCATCCTCAATTCATTTGCAGGCACTTTAGAAAAGTTCTTTCCTGCAGGAATGAGGGGCTTTTCACTGCGCTCCAGCGAGGTTTACAATCCCTGCCAACGCTCACAAACTTACCACATTCAGCCTCGAAGTTTCCCACTGCTTTCAGCAGCAAGATTCCCACACTGCAGAATACCCGATTATATTGATAATTTGGCCAGTTTCAATAAAATATCCCCTCAAATTTGCAGTGGAAGTTTATTTCACATGTGAAATTCTTCATTACTTTCTTACTGCAGTTCTTCACGAGAGGATACGTCCTTAATGCTGTGTCTTAAGTCCACAGTGGGAAAATATAATTGTTCCTTAATGTAAGTTGTTTACATAGATCCACTCTTTGCATTAGTTTTAGAGGGCTCAGAACAAAGACTCCTCACCAAAAGCCAGCGTAGCTCTTTTTTTTACTCGGCAGGAGATGCAGGTGGGGTTTAAACATAAATTTCTCTCCTTATAGACATTAAACTGTTGTAGAGTGCAGGGTTTTTTTCAGGGAATGAAATGGCCCCTCGACCATCAGTCTGAAAATACAGCTCCTCCGTATTTTACCTCATCTTCATCACACAGCACCTCTAGCTGTGGGCCTCAGAGCCTGCATGCATGGGAGATCTAGGCTGTGGAGAAGGAGATGTGACATCAGGTACCCCTATCAGTGCAATCTTAGAGCAACTCAAATTACAGCTTTGTGTTTTGCTTCACTTGGCTTTTGCTGAGTAGCTGTTCGAGGCCAGGCAGGCGGGATGCTTGCAATGCTTTTTGTTGAAATTCTGCTTATTTTTAATTCTCCCGTTAATAAACTGGTTTGCGCCTAAGTTCTAAGAGAACAAAAGGAGGTTGACTCCAAACCTTTAGGAATAATAACAACCGCTTGCAGCCATACAGAAGCCTCGAAAGGCAGCAGAACCCGTTGCTGAAATGTCACCCGTCAGCTTGCAGACCCTGTATCTGAACCTTGTCGCAGCAAAGGCTCAGCCACCCGAAGGAGCAAGAGCGGCGGCAGGAGAGGGGACACGTGGGGAGCGGCAGCGTCTCCGCACAGGGACCGGGAGTGTGGCGAGCAGAGAGGATGGGGAGGGGACCCATGCACCCCACCAGCAGCTCAGTCCTCACAGTGACAATGGATTGTTACACCGATTCAAGCAGCGCAGATTCGGTCTGCAGGCAAGGTGAAAGCTAATCCCCCGCAAACGTCTGCGTGCAAAGGGACCTTGCAGTCAGTGTAGCATATTAGGACCAATGGCTTCATTCATGGGTGTGCAGCTGGGCATTGGGACAGGCAGGTACGAAGGACTCACCGTGCAAACACCATTTTATCAGAGGTTACTCAGTGCACGCACGTTGCAGGATCAAACACTCGTCTTTAGTTTGCTGGACACCTTGAAAATTGGAGGGTGGCAAGTAAGCTGAGTTTATGTAAATATGATTTTGGTGTGAGGCTCAAGTTAATTCTTTCTGATTTTAACTGCTTGATATGATGCTTAAATCTTAAATGACCAGTAACCTTTAAAATTTTATTGGCATTTTAACACTGAATGCTTTTGATGACTGCTTAAGGGAAATTAATCTGACAACAATCACTGACAGCCAGCCGTCTCCATCAGGTAACTTTGCAGTAAAGGAAACAAATTCCAGCTGGTGGGGGAAGGGAGAGAGTGTCCTGAGAAACTCACTCCTCTGCTCCCATTGATCATCACCTGCACCGGACTTCATACAGCAGTTTAATCCTATTCTCTCCCTCAAAGGTTTCAAGCCTCTGCAAGATCCTGACTGCTAGGGAACAAAGACTGGTATGTGGTTCCCTCAGAGGTCAGTCATTAACCTGCCCCAACAACAGTTTTAGGAAGATCAAGGCAATGAAGAAAAACTAAGAAAAAGCACTTTCACTTTGGAATGAATTGTTCAAAATGCCCTTATGAATTCGGTTTTATTCCCTTTCAACTCCACAGTTTTTAGTTCCTGCACGTATTTATTTCTCATCAGGAATAATGGCAAGATTTGCTTTCCCAGAGATTTGACCTTAAGTTTATTTTAGCCCCAACACTATAGATCATTCTATCAATTATGAATGTACTCATGTGTACAGAGGAACTGGTAAGCCAGCTCAGTAATGCTAGCTTGTTCTGGAGACTTACCCTTATAAATAAATTAGGGGCATATCCTTATGAAACACCAGAAAGAAATAAGAAAAGAAAAGAAAAGAAAAGAAAAGAAAAGAAAAGAAAAGAAAAGAAAAGAAAAGAAAAGAAAAGAAAAGAAAAGAAAAGAAAAGAAAAGAAAAGAAAAGAAAAGAAAAGAAAAGAAAAGAAAAGAAAAGAGAAAAGACAGAAAGAGAGAGATATCAAAACAAAATCTAAAAAGCCACATTTTTTCTAAAGATAGGAGGACAGAAGCTAATACCAAAATTGGTTTCTCTGTGATTTGTATTTTCTGTGCCTGCATGTCTGTATGTGAGACAATATACTGGACTTGCAGTAGCCAGACTCTCAGTAACACATTTATTTCCATAAGTTATTGATGACCCTTTACCTCACAAGTGACAGACCAAAGTAGAGCCACGAGCAACTTCTGAGAGGTCATCAATAACGACTGAAAATAAATGTTTTATCCAGTCCCTGCCCATTGTGTGTCCTCTTTATGCAATGCCAGTTAAGTTTCATCTGGCATAGTTTTTTGTGGGCTGTAACCTCAGCTCCTGTCTGAAGCAATGGAGGAGGGAGGGACACACGGACACACACACATCCCCATTTGGTTGCTCACACAGTTGGTGGAGTACCTTTTGTGAGATGCAGAGGTAAAAGCATGCATCTCTCAACACATGAGGATGAAACAGTACCCTAAAGAGTGAAAGGAGAGACTGCCACCTTACTAAAACATTAAACACCATAGAGAATCCTGATGCTGCAAGTATAAGACAGTTCAGGAGAAAGAAGATACAGAGGAGACAAAAAAAAGAAGCTGAGATGCAAGGTTGTAAATAAATCATACCGCATGCTAATATTACAAATACAGAATATTCTATTAATGTATTTCTAATAATAATTCATACCATATTGCAAGAAAGACTGATGTATTGTGTGTGTCAAGAAGTTCTTGGTGGCAAAAGAAAATTCTTTTTGTCTATAAGGAGTGTCTTATTCCCAGTGGAAAAAGACAGCAATGGACATGGGGTACAACGCCGTGGGTAGATAACATTTACTTTGAATAATCATCACCACTAACCACAATGTCTTTTAATTAAAGATTTGTGCTTACAATTTCCATTTTTCTTACTGTTTTGCATATGCATTTTCATGTTTTACAAAATATTATTTTGAGAGCCAATTCTCGGGCGCTCAGTGTTCAGCAACTATTTCAAGAGGCTGGTCTGAAGTAAGCTAATGACTTTGCATTCAGTTTCAAAACTTCTGCTCACTTGACCAGTCCCTATATCCATATCCTTACTCAGGCAAATAAGCTCATTAACTTCAAGAAAAACTTTCTATATAAGCAAGGATTTGTGCTGCTTTTCAAGTCAATTTCTCCATTGAGGTAAATTAAGAGATTTGCTTGAATAAAATTTTATCAGTTCTTTTAAGTGTTGAAAGAGCATGTTAGTGGAGTAAAAATTACCAAAATAAGTGTCATTAACACTTCAAGATAAATATGTAGAAACATACTGGTATCGAGGACAACTTGAAATAGTTACTTAGCATAAGCTGTGTGAATTACCCAAAATATTCTTATATATGCACATCATTTAACTTAAAGAAAACAAAGTGAATCTATAAGAAATTTGCATGTTGAAGCATTTTTAACAGCAATTTTGAATGTCTTTAAAATAATTTTGCTTAGTTTGTCCCCTGTACAAGAAGTAAAACCATGAAGAATTACTATACAATTACTCCAAAATGGAAAATAACATTCATTCCCATTTCTTCTAAGGGAAAATTAGTAAGTCATAGAATATATTTAACTGTGAAGAATTGCACTTCATGGATCACTGTCCAATATTCTCCCTACATCCATCTTTCTTTTTTCTGCATCTCCAGCCATTTGCAATCTGCAGTGTATATCTTGATTTAAATTCACAGTGCTACACAGTGGTTTTCGTTAGACAATCCTGTTGCCCTAATAAATATATAAGGTCACTTTAGCATATACTATTGCTGAAATTAAACTCGTGATGTGACCCCGTCTGCCTCTAAAGGAGACATTGCCTGTCGATGGTTGTTGCATGCTCTCTAAACGTGAAATCCTGCAAGAGCAGTTTCTGTCAACAAAAGCTGAGGTCTCTTGTTTTCTTAAGTGACAACTTTCTCAGAAGCCCCGCAGGCTATAAAGAATGATCACAGGAAGCAACCCGGTACAAATTAATACAAAACTCACCTTTTGAGCAGACTGCTTTTTCAAACACACACAAGTACATAAGCAAATTAAACTGGTGCTATCATCCTATAAGTAATTTCCTGCTATTCTAACATTCCTTCTGCAAGATGGAACAAAAGAATGAGGAAGAGCCTTTTGCTTCTGTTACTAAGGCCTTGGTAGATCCTCACGTGTTATGGCAACAGGAACTCCATAGCAGGTAAATAAAGAGATAATAAGATTACAAAGATTTCAGCAGGTATGCGAAGTACATGGTGTGGCTCATAAATAGCTGCAGTCAGGGGATTTGAAGATGCATTGAAAAGCTTTCCCTCCACAAACACAACCACCAGACTCGAATTTCGAGTTCTTTCTAACTTCTGTTCCCAGTGGTGGCACCGATTTGACTTGAACCAAATCCAGCAAACACTGTTTTCTACAGTGCGTACATATTTGTCAGGCTGTCACTAGCGTGAAACAAAATGCAGAACGAGAAATTAGTATTTGGCAAGCAGGTTATGTCTAAAAGTGACACCGGCCCATAAAGATACTTCGAGAATCAACTGTCTACAGTCACAGAACACATCAATGCATTCACATCAACACAGAGGAAGCGAAGGTCTCTCCATCTACCTTGGATGTCCTTGCACTCTGGGAAAGGTTTTCTTCACAGTCAGGGAAAAAGGTGATTTCTTCTTTTAATTTAAAACATTTTTTTAAAAGAAAAAAAAAGAAACAAACTCTGACGATTTTGAAGAATTCCTTAAAACCCTCACGGAGAGCAAATAATGAACATGTTAGTATTAGCTTCCAAAATGTAAAATGTTGTATTAGTGCAAAATATTGCTACTGAGGGTTTTTTTGTGGCATGAACTTAGACTGCCTTTGCCGATTAAGCTCTTCATGTCCCCTGAAAATAAATACCAGTATCATTGGTGTAATGATAACATATGCAGATGAGCATGTACACATCTAGACACTTATTTAATTTAGGTCGATTTGCCCATTGTCCCTGTAGGCTGCATTATTTGTGTGATTATAGACCTCTTAATGTAAGCTCATAACAAACACAAAAATAGTATGAGGTGGTGGTGTCATACCATCGGTTTTCAGGCAGATTGGCTGAGGATTTCTGTCTACAAACAAAGGGCATGACATTGCACATAAATCTGATCTAAATCTACACAAAATAAAATTAAAGTTAAGACTCTAAATTCAATCTGTTACTATGTAACTCAGTTTAATGGAGTATTCCTCAGGAAGCTGCTCCAAATACTCCTGAATTATCTTCCCCTTCCCCAGAATAAGGATCTTGATTGCTTATATTTGGACCACACTGCAGAAGGTTGTCAACATGAGTTATCTTTCTTGCCACAAGCTTGCTTTAGTCAGTGCAGAAATCTGACATTACCCGACAAACCCAGTGTTTCTGGTCACTTGAACAAAGCAACCTTCTTAAATGACATTAGCCTTCAGCTGACATACAACCAGCAGCAAATGCCAGGGTGCCTGTCAGTGACATACCGATGTTTTCTGCTGCTGCAGACTCTCAAAGGACGAGGTGGGTTTGAACAAATTCCCACAACACAGCCATGCTGGAGACAGCACAGCAAGAAACTCTTGTAGACATGAACCTCATCACAGTATTTTTTTGGTTCTCTCTTCTAACTGAGGTAAAATACTTCTTCATGCATTTATTTCCACATTTGTGTAAAAAAGAGTGTACTTGACCATCAAGCCATGGAGAAAGGCTTTTTTAATTCTGTTCCTCATCTCTCCGTAATGTCTGTTTTTATGTGACTTTCTTGTAGCATACAAACCTGAAGGGAAGAATAAAGTAGTGGGCAGGAGTATGCTCCAGTCATAAGAATGGTGCTCTAACCTGGACAACTTCATAAACATGCAAAAAAAAAAAATAAACCAATTCTCTTTTCTCTGTGAATAGCTATTGTGAGCAACGGACAACCATTATTCTTTTTATTTTATATAAAACTTTGTGCAAGGGGACACTAAGAAATTGAAAATCTTGAGAATGTTTTAGGTTATCTTATTGAGAAGAAATTTCTGTAATGAACACAACCAGAAAATGAGAAAAAAATCACATTTAGTGAAGTGTATGAGTTGTATTTAGATTCTGGGTTTGAGGAACATAAGGACAACAGTACTGAAGATGGCTGGTGTAATTTGGGGAAAAGGCTGTGCTGAATGAAGTTCTGGTGATCAAGAGCTTTGGTGATGAATTATCCCTGGTGAGGAGTGGTACCAGAAGATGGATGGGTTTCAGTCCATTGGTACACTCTGCAGAGTGAGGTGACTTCTCTGTACTCCCTGAATGCCCAGTGCATCTTCCCTGACCCATTTGGGGGATCCATGGGGCGTTGCTGCAAAGAAGCCTGCAGTCTCACCTCCAACCTGTTGTCCAAAGGGACACACAGGCATGTAGGAATAATAGTCCAGTAAAAGATTTACACAGTCTTTGTTCCATCTCATCTCCTGCCCAATTTTTCATTTCATATCACTATCCCCTGTTGCCAAGAGGAGTTTATCTATGGTGTTGGATAAGGGAGCACTAAACACATTATACTGCTATTTTAAATGACATCACAACTAACTAGATATTTTAATTGAAGGTAAATAACCAACATTATTGCCTTTTGAATGATAGCAATAGTGGAGAGTAATTGCACCACTGAGGAATCAATTGCTATTTCCCTCATAAACCATAAACCATTCAGAGATTTATAATGCTTTTTTAATGATCAGCCCTTCTAGGTGTTGAGCAGCTCCTCCAAGATCCTGAGTTTCTGGCTGCTTGCTGAAGTCAACAGGAATGGGGAGCAGGGGGTCTCAGTATCATGTATCTCTATGCCCACCAGGATGAAACTTGTCACTCCAGTTACCAGCTTCCAGCAAAGGAAAGCTTGGGATTTTACTGCGCTGCTCTGACACGGTGTGCCCCAAGCTCAAAAACAAGGACACTTGACTCAACCAGTGTTTCATAACCTGCTTAAGCATAAAAATGCACTGAGCATTTGTGTGCATTTCATGCCCTCTTAAGGTAGGTATAGCAAGTAACCTTGTGTAAGCAACCACGTTGATTGCTTGCTTCCCTCTGCGTACCTTAATGTGTCCCCTTCAAATTTTATCCATCCAGAGACTATTTTAACTAATGTGCTGGTTCAGTGGCATCATATCATGCACAAACATCTGTGGATCCAGAGTGCTGTCAGAGGAAATGTCACACATTCTGTGCTTGGAAGGACTGTCCCCCTTTCCTGGTGCCATGACTCAAGAAAAAGCATCAATGTCTCAGGTTTATTTTTTCACCTGAAGTCAATGGCACGTTCGTATATGCAGACCTGTGCTGACAAATTCAGAATACATTACTCATTCTTGTTAAATTCAATGGGGTTATCCTCATGACACAAGGGCATACAAGGCCAGTCATTACATTTTCATTTTCAACTTGTTTTACTTTGGGTTTGAATCAAAAATTACTTTCCTAATCTTCAGAGAACACCTATGATGTGGTCTGAACTCATCGATTCTCTTTTAATAGACCAAACTGGTCCAGTCAAGCATTATCAAGGATCTTGTGGTAGTATTGCAAGAGTTTCTTACAATGGAAATGAATCTTGACTCTGGATGTGGGAAGAAAGCACAGAAAAACCCAGCCAAGACAGATAAACTCCTTCAGCCATCCAGAAAGGGACCAGATTTTTAAAGATGTAAAGTATTTATTTAAAAATCCAAACTTGGTCTGGTGAAAATCAGAAGTGCTAATCCCTATATACTCACATCATGAAAAATATTGCTATTAATAGGACAAAAGCATGAACAATATGCACTGTCCCTCTTTCTTGTGTACAAGCCTCTTCAGGGATGAAGACTTTTACTATGCCCACCTAGATGGATAACATTCTGGGTATTCCAACCCATTTCTAAAGCAATTTACTAAGCACATCCACCCTAAATTTTGAAAAAAGCAGCCAACCTAACCTGGTCCCACTTAAGCCGATGACAAAACCACCATTGACTTCAAGGAGAGCAAAGGCAGACCTGTTGTTGACAGGAAATTGGTGAGTATTGTTCAGGCGAGCATGTCAGACTAGCATGTATCGGCTTCATGAGTATCAAAGGGAGTCACTAGAGTAAAACCCTGAATATTTATATGGTAGTTGAAGGGGAGGGCTGTTTTTCCCTCTCCCACAAGTCTCCGCTGTGATCCGTTAGCTACACGAACGCACGCAGTCCTCTCGCAACTTCAGCGCTTGCAGACCCTCGGATTTCCCTTTGTATCCTCTGCGGTGGAAGTAGCCTGATGGAAAAAGGGGTGTGCGGCATTTCATGGTTCTTCATGAGTTTACAGAAATACTGAGTCATCTCCAAGAACCAGTGTGGTCTCAGTGGGTTTGCTGCTCCGGGGTGTGTGTACTGTGTGTGTTAGTGTGTGTTTTTGTGCGTGTACAGAAATAATCTGTCCAAATTAGCTTGGGAGGACTAGAGGGGAACCAGTTACATATTGGGGTTTCCCAGAGATTTCCAGTGAGATCAGAGAAGCTCCCAGAGGGAATTCACTACAAACAGAACAGCCCAGTATTACAGGGTATCTAGTTTCATGCAGATTTTAATTAAATGGCACCAGCAAGATTTGAGCCTGCATTTTCACCATAATTTACAATGCATTTTTTTTCCTAGACAGCACATCAAATCTGTCCATATTGCCAGGACTCCAGAATACAGACAAAGTAACCATAGTATACGCTTTAAGGCCTGTCCCTGCAAGGAAACTGCAAGGAGTTTCACTGAATAAAACCGATGACTAGAACAGAACTGGGATCATCCAGCCCACAGCTCATGGAAATACACCTTCCTATCACATCCTCATGATGTAGCGTACAAATCTAGACCTCAGTCTAGATTTACACCTTAAAGATTTACACCACACACATGGATTTTGAGCTGAGAGGAGCCTAACTGCCATGGATGGCAGTGCTAATGTGGGACAAAATAAGGAAAACAAGAGTGTGGGTATTTCTAAGCAGAGCCTCCAAACATGTGTCTTGAAGAGGTGAGAGAGAATGCAAGTGTGCTTCATTATACGCTTCAGAGGATCCAGCCTCACCCCTCATTCAAGTTCTGGGTTTGACAGCTTCCCACTGTATCCTTTATATATCACCCGTTGTGACTAAGCTTGGAGGGGACATGTAATCATTAATCACCATTATGGATTTCTTCCCTTCTGTTGAGTTAGACTTACAAGCTTAGGGGCAGATCCTGCAGCCTTTACTCCTTCCTTCAAACCTTTGCCCAAGCAATCAGCCCTGCTTCGCTCACGGACAGCTTGCAGTGCTGCAGCATCTGCAGGATCGGGCGCCAAGTTTCTTACACCGGTGTCCCATTCAAATACGCAGTGGTTCTTAATCCTTAGCAGGAATTAACAGGAAGTTTCAACACTGCATTATTAAATTAAAAGGTTACAATATGCCACAAGATGACTTAAGCAGGACTCGGGGGTATATGTCTGTTAATTTTAATGCTCTGTCTCAAAGTACAGAACTCTGGACATTTCCAGCATCATATTTAAAACATGGTACATCTACTAATACGTGATCTGGTGCATTAATGGACCAAATTAAGTTACAGGTATGAATTTTACATAAAACGGATTAATATTATATGTCATGGAGGAATTTTAAATACTCCATCTCCATGCATTTTTAATAGTTATGTGCTCTAATTTAATGTTCCCTGGCATTGCTTTGCTTGAAGTCCCTAAACCCTCCTCCTTCCTTCTCCCCTACACTCCTCAAGTTTTGCTTGGGATTTTCCCTGCCTGTAAACCAGCGTCCCCAAGTCCCTCAAAAAATGTGTAAAGCCGGAATAAGTCTCCTACACCGAGAGGATAAAAATGCGCTTCACCACCCGAGGAGATGCCAACCCTCCGGGGAAAGGGAATGGGGGCGATGGGAGGGCGGGTGCAGCCGCCTCGGTCCGGGTCGGGCGGCGGGGAGCGGCGCCGGTCGCGCCGGGCTGCGCTCCGGACCGCGGGGACGGCGTCGGGAGCCGCTGGGCGGCGAGTCCCGCCCGCATTCCCGCAGTCCTTCCTCCCCGGGACCGCCTCCTCCTCCTCCTCCTCCTCCTCCGCCGCCGCCTCCTCTCGCGGGGGTCAGCGCGAGCCGCCC
>VXAX01000708.1:1142256-1152656 GCA_013399835.1 Leptocoma aspasia
ATAGATGGATTTTATTGGGGCCCAGGGGACTTTCTTCTCCCTGCAGGAATGTTACATATTGTATAGACAAATGAGTGACATTTCATACTGTGTATATATAGAGATGTTCTATAAGTGTGAGAAAAGTATATGCTTTAATAGACTACTGTAATTATAAAATATTTTTAATTAAATATTTTTTGTAAATATTATACAGGTGTGTATGTTTTTTTTAATCTGTGGGAATAACTCCTTAGAAAACCACAGCTCAAGTATGGAGCTGCTAATATGGAAATATCTTAAATGTGTAGGACTTTTTTTGTCCCCATATGTCCTTTAGACTCGAAAGTTGCAGCTTTAGCTAGTGATCCTGCATGATTGCATGAGGTGTCTAATTGCAAATAAACTTGTTTGGAGTCCATACAACGTATTTTCCTCAATCTAGACTTAATATGTTTGTAAGTGTATTATACATTTGGAGACTACACTTCTGTCATTTAGGCACGGGGGTTTTTAGTGCATTCTATAAAAGTAGTGGTAAGATGTAGTGTTTTTTACTGAGACAAGGAAAACAAATTCTATCTAGTTTTTTTGCATTATGGGGGCAATGCTTTAGATCTCTAATCAGGTTTTTTTTTTAATCTGCTCTTGAATTAGATCAAGAAATTTGTTCAGGAACTTCATTTAGAACCAAAAGGTTTTATCGCAAGTTTGTGTTCCAGCTTATTAATTGCTTAAAAACTGAAAACTGTTCTCTGCTTGCAGCCAAAGGGCAAACCATTAACAAAAACAGTTGCTGTTTCCTTCGTCCAAAGAGTATTAATAGTGAACTGCAGAAAGGCACATGGGCACAGTCATTATGATCAGTGATGTAAATTCATCTTAAAATGAACTTAAGTAGACCAAAAATCGGATAACTGCGTCAAGATTATTTTTCTAGTACAAAATTACTTACATTTCACTGCAGCTATGTTACAGTTAAAATCCTGTTTAATCTCTGTGATGTGTAACTACTACATGTGAACATTAAACTAGATTTACCTGTCTTTAACTGTGATTCTTCAGCTTATTTCTTCAATCCTCTGAATTTGCACATTCTCTTCACTATTTCTATATAGCATTTGACGGGTGAGTTATTTTCACGGCAAGCTTTTGTACAATCAAGTCCTGCTGGCTGTAAACTTGTGTCCAGGCTCAGTGAAAGATCCTCATCTTGTGTGATCAGTAGCCTGCGCACTAGTGAAATGGGATAGTCAGAGTGGGAGAATTAAGTAGGATTTAATTGGGTGCTTTGTAAATAGCTAGCCAACTGTGTGTGTAACATGGTCTGTTTGACTAAAAAAGAGGATTTGTTTCAGATTATACAAGTGTCAAAAGTACTATAACCCAAGGGAGGACTTGTGTTAAGTTAAATATTTATAGGGAAATTAACTATGGGGGTCATTAGGTATTGACTACAGTGATAGTGTCAACAAGATGAACACTTTCTTTATCAAAATAATTGCTTAAAGATCAAACCAAAAGTGGCTAACACATCGGCAAACACAAGGCCTCCCGTAACTGCAAGTGCTTTAAAGGCACAGGCATTTTACAGGCTGAGCTGCGACTTAGGGGATGGGGAGTGGGTCCCTGCATTATATTCTCCCAGCTCTGCTGTTGCAATTTTAGTTTATTTAATGAGCAGAACACATATTCTTGTAAAATTAAGTCACAAACTTCTTACCCTGAGTCTCCCAGTTACTTTCATGGCAGTAGCAATGCTATCAATAGGATTTTTACTGCACTTTGGGAATTTTTTCCCTTGTGTTAAAAAAGAAGCAATGTCTTTTTTTCCAAAGGATTGGTTTAAATTTACATTCCTTTTCTTTGTTTATCCTATTAATATTTGTAGTTTTCTGCTTACTTCAGCTTGTACAGCTCAGATGTTTTGTATATGGTTTTTCAGTAACATTGGTTCTCAGTACACTCATTTGTTTCTATCCACTGATGCCAAATTTCAGTATTCCATTACATAGGAGAGGAAGCAAGCAAAAGGTGTTGTCCTAAAATATAAAACTATCTTGTAGAGTTTCTAAATATCAAAGCTGATGTATCCTGGGAGAACTGGTAAATTACTGAGCTGCTCTTCAAGGAAGAACGTATCAAACCCCGGATTGTTTCAGGTCAGGGCAATCTCCTGTTGAGTTTAACAGCTTAAGGATTTGGGTTTGCTTTTTGAAAAACTTGCGGTGCAACAAGTTAGGACGTTGAGAAAATGAAGCTTTAATAAAGAGCTGTGAAAATTTTTGCTGTTAAATGTAGTACTCTTCAGAAATGCAAAAGCCTGCATATAGCACTCAGACTAGATCACAATAGATGCTGGTCTTCACTTACTCCTTATCCTACGTATAAAACTCTAAAGGAATAACTAATTTCTTGCTTCATGATGCCTGGGATCAGTACAGTCCTAAATGCAGCCATAATTATTTTCTGGTTTTCAAAGATTTTAAGAGTCTTTCATCCTACTGTAATCCCATATCTTGTTTAAATCATGTTTTCCATATAGCAAAAGGCCTAAATGTTTGAACAAAGGCAAATTAAAAGGACTCTTTCTTCTAATGCCTTGAATTTTCTCTTAGTCACAAAAGCATTCCTTAAAAGGAGCTTTTTGATTGCGTGATGAGAGTTGTGGTGAGGCTGCCAGATTAGGAATTAGGATACCAAATTCTGTTCCCAGCTCTGCTACTGAGGCTCTTTTGTGACCTTGAGCAAGTCACCAGCTGTCAAACAAACTTTCAGCTTTCCACTTGTACCAGTGGCAACATGCACTCATAGAAGCAAGGAGATGAAACAGCCAAAATGCATTCCTGCTTTAGCACCTTTCTTAGGCAGAGCGAGTTCTGGGTAAGAAAGGAAGCATGGGGAAAGCTGGGGTGATTACCGGGAGCTTTCCTAAGGAGGAGCTGGTTGGGAAATACGTTGCAAGTAGAGGTTGCAAGGAACCTCTTGTCATGGGACACTGAAATTGTCAAGGACTAGAAAAGAGTCTCTAGGAGGAATAGATGAGGGAGCCAGGTATTTTCTGTCCCTGACTCGGATGCTGTTTGTAGAGCACAGCAATGGACACTGCTAATGCTGCATGTCCGTTTTGGTGAGCTGCGGCATGGAGGTCCCAATCCTTGCAGGTGCTGAGGCTCCCCTCTGAAATTTCCAAGTGACAGGAAAGGTTCATTCCGTGTAAAAGCTAAATGTCAGCTCCTGTAGCATTTTCCCTTCTGTTTCACACGGGAATGGTATTTATTTTCTCTTTCCGTAGTGTTCCTTTTAAATAGTTGCATTTTCAGCCACAAGCGAAGTGGTCATAAGGAATGCCATAGCTGTCCTGCTGGTTGTTCCAAGAGTTAATGAATAAACCATGTATAGGATAAACAGGTTTATGCAAATGCAAAGCAGCACTTTACTATTATTTGTGTTTTCAAGGCTTTGTACCGTAGAACTCACATTTCTGTAAAACCTTTACAGTTGGAAAGAAGAAACCACGGTACAAGTAATTCAAGTAATTGTTTTAGATGCAACACAATTTACTGGTTTCTCCAATAGTAAGGTTTGCAATACTGAATAGCATGCTTCCAAAACAGAATTGAAAATGTTCTGGTCTCCAGTCCCAGAACATGTGATCTGAAAACACTGGCCAAATATATTCCCCCATACAACTGCTTGCTTTTTTGCATTAGAAAATCCACCCTTTACTCTCATTCCTGGGTAAGAGAAAACTTGCGTGCTCTGCCTACCAGTAGAGCTTGCTTTCCCAAATGTCCAAAGCAGGCATGCACGCACCAGCCCTTGGAGCACATCGAAGCTGATCTGGGGACTGGGCACCCTGGGGCTGTACAGCACTTGAGAGCTTAGCTGCAGGCAGTTGCCAGCCATGTGCCAGCATCCCGCGGGTCAGAGGCAGTCACTGAGCCACCACGTCCCAGTCATACCTTCTTGGCAAAAAAACCTTTTTCCTCTTCACAGCCTGAAAAAACAAAATAATTCTCAGGGACCAGGCTGTGGCGTAAACTGCAGTGTGATCACAGCAACATGGGCATGTGGAGGAATTTTCTAAGTTGGCATCCCTCCTCCTTAGCAAAACATCTGCCGGAGAAGAGCCGTGTCACCCACAGAGCACTGGGGAAGGAGCAGTGCAAACCCTCCCGAGTGCTGCACCCAGGCATGAGCCCATCCAGCCAGATGCTGGTGAGCGATGGACCTGGCTGCTGGGCTTGCTAAGTACTGCAAGGCAATGGTTCCCCCTGTTTTGCTCCTCTTGAAGGTATGAGGGGGCACACAAGACTGTTTTTAGTCAGTGGTTGGCGGTGCTGAGGCAGTTGAGGACCTGTCGGCATAGCCCTAAAAAGGACATCTCCACACAAAGGTGCAAACGATGCCAGTGGGTCGCGGTTCCCCGCCTGTCCCCCGTGTCACTCAGAGGGGCACAGGCCAGGAAAGCAGAGCGCTCTTGTGGCAGCTTAATTCAACATAAAGGACACGGCAGTGGCTGGGATGAATTAGTCCCCATTTGT
Source organism: Leptocoma aspasia (assembly GCA_013399835.1). Taxonomy (NCBI): domain Eukaryota; kingdom Metazoa; phylum Chordata; class Aves; order Passeriformes; family Nectariniidae; genus Leptocoma; species Leptocoma aspasia. The sequence continues at coordinate 1,146,783 of VXAX01000708.1, forward strand.
AATTTCTCGGCCTGTAGGGAGACAAGCTGGCACCCCAGACTTTGGCACACAGAGACGGGAGTGTTCCCTCCCCGCGTGAAGTGCGACAGCAGCACTGCGCGGGATGCGGAGCAGGGCAGTGCAGGCTTTTCTTCCTTTGATGGGCATGAAACACACTTTGACATGGGACAAGGGTTGGTTTTTACTTTCTTCTCTTTTTTTTTTTTCCCCTTTTCTCTTTTAACCTTCTTTTAGCCTCAGGTTTACTTCGTTTTGGGTTTTTTTTTTTTTCCAAAGATTATGTGTTTGTCAACTGATAGGATGCACTTGCTTCTGGTAAAAGAAGCACTTTGACAATTTTCACAACATGTATAATTTGCTTAAGGACCATAATGGCTTCTTCTGAGCCATGTGTCATGTAAATAAATATTCCAATAATTTTTAACATGCATATTATGTACTCCATAGATCAATGGCTCCTTTGAAGCTCTTACCATTTATCCTGTAAGTTCCTATTCAGACATTTTTAAATATGTGTTATTTATTCAACAGGCTATCTTTTCATTCAGAGATGCTGGTGTCTATGTTTATAGCAGTCTAGCATCTATATCTTGTTTAGAAGATTTACAAATCAATATTTCTTAGTCTTTTCAGCAGGTTGAAAATATTCCCATAAAAATGTGGTAACAGGAAAGAATACTTCAAATTAATAAGACTGAAACATACATCCATTTAGGATTATTTTCCAAAGACTTTGTCTTCTGTTCCCTTTTACTTTCTCCAGCAGCCCTGACAACAAGCAGTGCCAGAAATGGGTGACGTGTGTGGGCTGCAGTTGCAGGTATTGAATCCCTGGGAGGGCTTGGGGGGCTGGCAGTTCCTGAACTCAGAGGGGCAGGTGGACGCAGTGCTACATTTCCCCTTGGCTCCTGATGTGTCTGTTCAGAGACTGGGGAGGTCCATCCCGGGAGGAGCATCACAGCACTGGGCCAGCAATCATGCAAAAGGACATTGCCTTCTCCAGCTTTAACGAGGAAGCAGGTTCTTGGTTCATGTGCAGGACAGGCTCACCATGTAGGTAGGAGCCAATATTACCAGCACTGCCTTTTGAGCTGCCCCAGGGCTTCAAGTGCCACCAGGGTTTTTTGGGGGGTTGTGGTGTTTTTGAGGTGCATAGAGGCTCCATGCCAGGCAGCTGCCAAAGCCAGGGGCAGATGTGAAGGTGCAGTGCATATGGAAACAAAAACATGGACACAGATGACTTCATGCTTTTGAGGCTATTAGCCAGGGCAAATCCTTTCCTGTTCTCAGAGGGTGGGGGAGCAAGCAGAAGTTCTATCCCCACCTCAGTAGAAAGCTGCAAGGGGAACCCAGCGAGCTCGTGGGTCACTGCAGGAGTAGCCCATGTGATAAGAGGGTCTCTGACCTCCATGCTGGCTAATGAAGGAGGGAAACCAGGGCCGAGAAAGATAAAGTTCGTATTTAAATGCAGACATCTGCAACAACAGGGGTGGAAACATAAAAAATTCCTATCAAATTAATTTGCTTCTAGTATGAAGGCTTTTGTCTCACCTTGTTTAAACAGTCCCACTCCTGTGTTTAGTTTACTTGTGTTAATATCCCCCAGAGGCTTCATCATTTGCTATTGATGAGCATACACAAAAAAAAAAAAAATAAAAGGTGGTACTGTCCAAGCAATTAATTCTCTTTCTAAGTGCTTAAAATTCAGCATGTCCCTTCAGTTCCAAAGGTGCTAGATCTTCAAAACCAGCAAGCTGCTCACAGTCATCTGGGAAGCCCCAAGTTATTTTGGAGCACATAAAAACATTCAGTGCTGATAAATACTCACACTGTGTTTTGCATCTTCATAATTTGGGATTCCTTTTACTTGACATATGCAATAAATAAAGCAATAAATAAAATATGCTCCCTGCCTCAAGGACGTTTCTCTGTGTTAAGTTGCAGCCCAGTATACAAACTCCTTCCAAACCAGCTGGTGCTACACATCTACCACACTTCCTTATTCTAATTCAGGGACACCTTCATAAGAAGGTGACTATGAACAATGCTCTTTAAACCATGGTGGAAGCAGATGTGGATAAGGATTCTAATAAGAATATAAAGCAGTAAAAATAGAGTTCTGCTTTAGCTGGGAAATGGGAAAAAAATTTTCATTAGCCCTTTTTGGTGAAAAATGTTTTTACCTAAAGCATTGGAAACTCCAGTGACTCAGCTCTTGGATCAAATGCCCACCGGAGTCTTTCCATCACCTTCAGCAGATGTCAAATGGTGAATTCACATGAATGAATGGGTACATTTAGGTCTCTATAGTGCACTGCTTTGCATGGACAAAATCCCATTATGCTTCCTCCAGGCCTCAATTAGGAGGCAGATTTTGCCATTTTTTGCCAATTTATCCTAGACCTACACTGTGGTCACTGATATAAGAATTTGGGCGTAGGCTTCAACCAAGCAGACCAGCATCACAACCCACAGCTTTTAACTTTCCCCTATTCTGAAACCATGACAGCTCTCTATGCAAAGACTTACACGTGACTCAATAGCAGCAGCAGCTCCATCAGGGCACAACGGTGAAGGAAATTAATTGTGAGGTCCATCCTGTCCCTGGCTTGGCCTTGGACTCAGTCTCATGTTAATCACAGAATTGTAGAAGGGTTTGAGTTGGAAGGGACCTTTAAGATCATCTAGTTCCGACCCCCCTGCCACAGGCAGGGACATTAGACCAGATTGCTCAAAGCCCCATCTGACCTGGCTTCAAAATACCTTGAGAGTTATAAAATTCTCTTTTCCATTACCAGATGGGTTTTGAGTTGAGTTTTGCCATGAGTTTGCCCATGAGTTAGTTTAGTGGGCAGGGTCAGATACTCACTGCCATCAATTGCTGGGGAAGCTTGCATCGTATTCAGCTTGTATTCTGAATATGAACAGAGCTATCTGTCAGTATTTGCTTGGATTCATTGAAATATTCAAACAAATGCTTATGTCTCTGTTGCAGGGCAAGGTCTTCTTTATTTTGCTGGGGCAATAGCCATATTGAAACAAATTGTATTTTGTTTTCTTTCAGACAGGTGTGATGGCACACCTGCAGAGCTCAGGCTTGAATAGCAACTCGTAACCTTTTGTGGGTAAGGTGGGGGGCAAATCCTGCTTAACAAGGATGTCAAACTGATCTTTGTTCCCTTCTCCTAACCAAGTATCTGTGGCAACAAACTGCAGACAGGTAAACAATCGGCTTCTGCTACCGCAAGCTTTCCATTTACAGTTCACCAGGAGCTCTTATTATATGAAAGGAAAGGGTGGATGTGGTGTCAACACAAGGTAATAGTAATATTATTTGAACAGGTGTGTGGGGTGTTGCTAAAGTGAGAGAACAGGCAAGCTGTAGGGAGCAGTTAGCACAGGGCTGTGCATGTAATAACCAGAGCTCACCCATGTGTATTATCATAACAATCATGTGTGGCGATGGGTTTCACAATAAGCTGGTCTGATTTACCCGGTGAATTAAACTAGTTTTGTTGTTTCTCACTTCCTAACTCCCTGCTGGAAAAGAGCCCAAAAAAATAACACACACTAAAAATTAGGTGAGCAGACCCACTGTGCACACAGCTACAGATAGATAACCCACCAGGCCACAATTATCCCCCAGACTCCACTCCTCTACAGGCAACTTTGCTGCTGATTTATATCTCGGAAAGAGAGAAAGCAGATTAGGCATCTCAGGACTGCATTACAAAGGGGTGGCAGGTTTGCGGCAAGTGTTAAGGCACCATGGAATTGGGAGAGTCGAGTACCTCAGCAGTTTTGTCTATACATCTATTCTCTGTAATGCAGTTAATTTTAATAATGTATTTCCAGTCTGTGATGTGTGTTAAATTGATATGTATCTGTGATTCGAATGTATATTCATCTCTGTGTCTATAGAGTTAGATGAATATCCTTTCAGCAAGAAAACTGTGTGCCACAATAGAGAATGGAAACAGTAAAAATAGTCTTTTAGATTCTGCTTTTAAGAAGATGACTGGAATCACATTAGAAATTATTAATGCAGTAGGTACATACCTTGCTGAAATTTGGATGCTTCCGTTGTGGGAAAGTGGGAAACAAAGGGAAAAATCATACCCTAATGTGCTCTCCAAGTAGAGCTATATGCTATGATTCACTGAAGACAGCAATGGAGGTTACAAAACAGAAATTAAGAGACAATATAAATTATGTGAGGGTGTTCTAGACAATTAGACAACTCGTTGGTCCATTTACAGTGCTGCTCGTAGCTTTGTATCAAATCTGATGAAAGAGTGGCAAAATTTAAGCAAGGAAATTTTTCACTCTTTCCTCTCCTTAAGCCCTACTTTGTTTAGAGATATCTTAATGTGTATCCTGAGCATTTTAATAAGAAACTATTGCATGCCACTGGCTTGTGCAAACAGTAGTTGTATTATTACAGGGAGTGAATTAATCTTCCAGGCGTCCATTTGTGTTACTCAGATCAGGCAGGGTTTATTTGCAAAGGGCTGACCCTGCTTCCTGGCAGGTTCGCCGGGAGGTGCCGTGCCAGATTCCCTCCAGTGGATGCAAGAGGTTTCAGCTGGCACATCCCAGGGACCGCGGGGACAGTCACATGGCAGGGGCTGCCGCCTGCGGGAACGCGGGGCCAGTGACTGTGACGGCAGCGGCACCACGTCCTGGGCTCGACAGGCTCCTTCAGGGATTCTTTAGTGGGTATTGAAGGCTGGTAGGAAACCGGTATTCTCAAGCTTGGGTGTGCATTCTTCTGGTAATGTAGATTTAGCCCAAGGTCACACAAGAAACCTTTATTTCAAGCAGCTTGCTCCATCTTAAGGAGAATTGCTACAGCATTTCCCTGTGTACACATTTCATTAAGTAAATGCTTAATAGCAGGGTGGCTGTCATCTTAGGGCAAATATTTTAGAAATCCCTTGTTAGTCACATCAGGTGTGCTTCTTCAATTTGCAACATCTGTTATTTGTTAGATGCAAACAGAGAATGAAAATGTGTATTTGCCTTGTCCTGGGCTCTTCAAGTAATTTAGGCAACCTGGCTGAAAGTGCCAGAGACAGTGCTGACAGTACAGTTATTTCAGGAGGGTAAAATTGCACCAAAACTTGAGTAGGGGGTAAACTAAAAAGTGTTGTATTACGCTTGTGTGCCCTCTAGTTCTTTTACAATCAGCATGTACTTTAAATATACCATGATCCTTGGAATTTCCTTGTAGAAGTCAATGCTGTGCTGCTGTTCCAGCAGAGCAAACACTGGATGGGCTCTTCACAAACAGGGGTAAGTCACAGTCAGCTGAAAGGAGCGTGCTCTTGATCACAAGGGTCCGGGTTTCTGCAATAAAACAATTATTTTGTTTTATTGCATTTTGATCTTTCTTTGCAGGCATGAATATTTTGATCTTTCTTTGCAGGCACGACTATTTTACACTAGAAGACACATATTTCGAGCCTGCATCACAAAAGTCTGATTCTTTGCTTTGGATTAGTTTTGCTGGTTTTTAAGCAAATACTGCAGTAATCAAAAAGAACAGCCTGGTAGTGTTTTAAGCGTAGTTTGAAAAATTTAAATGAATAGGGACTTTAATGCGAGCGCAGTGGATTTTTAATTACCTCAGGCACGGTTTAGCACTTTAGTCATGTGTGGTATTTATCTGGGGTGCATCAGTCTGTTAGTTGGCTATTGCTGTGCAAAAGTTGGTGGCAAAGTCATTGTGGTGTGTTGTAGAAGCAGCATTACAGCTGCACAACAGCCTATGCAAGAATTCCTTGAACATAGATGGGATATATTCATTAACATCATCAATCAGTTAAGAGCTTGTTTGGGTTTTGGTTTGGTATACATATATATATATGTGTG
>VXAX01000710.1:15118-29784 GCA_013399835.1 Leptocoma aspasia
CTGGGGGACCCTCACACCATCCTCGGGCTGGGGGACCCTCCCACTGCCCTGGGGCTGGGAACCCTCACACTGTCCTGGGGCTGGGAACCCTCACACTGTCCTGGGGCTGGGTGACCCTCACACTGGGCTGGGGAACCCTCATACTCTGGGAGCAGGTTTGTGGGCCTCTGACATGAAGCCATTTCTCACCCAGAGCAGCCCTGCAGATTGGGACCTTGACTTGGACTACCCCCTGCCCACCTCCAGTGGCCCCACCAGTGCCCATGAGCTGCAACTGCTGGAGGAGCAGGTGAGGTCTCCTCTTCCCTGGGACAAAGCTCATGGCCCCCTGTGGCACAAGGAAGCCTTTAGGTCTTCAGCCAGCTGGATCAGGAGGGGGTGCCAAGGCTCTCTCCAATGGCTGGGAGAGGCAATTGCTGGATTTAGGCCACCTTTGACATGAGTGATTGTGCCTCCATCCTAACCTCAGGACACAGCTGTCATATCCTATGATATCCTGTCATATCCTATCCAAGTCACCTGTGGTTTGGAATAAGCTACAGGCATCATTGGCCATGGATCTAACCTGGACTCAGACTCAGTTGTTCCAATGGACTCAGTTGTTCCAATGATATCCTGGAACAGAATAAGTTTAGATTGGATATTGGGAAGAGATTCTTCCCTGTGAAGGTGTGGAGGCCCTGGCACAGGGTGCCCAGAGCAGCTGTGGCTGCCCCTGGATCCCTGCAAGTGTTCCAGGCCAGGTTGGACGGGGCTTGGTGCAACTTGGTCTGGTGAAAAGTGTCGCTGTGGATTAGAGCAAGATGAGCTTTAAGGTCCCTTCGAGTCCAAACCATTCAGTGATTCTGTGATTATGTGATTATGCATATTGGAGCTTTTTGCTAGGAGATCACCTTGGCCATAGTGAGGGATGTGGTGGGATCTGTCTCTTCCTGAAGACAAGCACCGCTTTGGAGTTCTCTATTTCATGGCAGGAGAGTAGCAATAAGGTCTTACGCTTGCTCTTACAAAGGTAAAAAAATGTGACAAGGCCAAAAAGAAAACTCATCGTCTCCACAAACAATTACAGCACCAGTTTTTGAAAGAAGAGGAGAGAAAGATGGCGTGGAGGAAGAAGACAGCCGAACAGTTTAAAAAATCCCTGGAAGCGTTCGATCGCAGGAGTGGGAAGGTGCCCGGTCCCGTTTCCCTTTTGCCTGCCCTCGTTCGCCTCCCGAAGCCCTCGGAAGAAGCAGGAGCTGCCGGCGAAAAGGAAACCAAGAGACACGAACAGAGAGCTCCTCCTGCAGGCCGTACCCCGGCTCTGGCCACGGCTTCCAGCGCACAGAGACTTTAGGAGGTCAGCTCTCCTTTTACAGCAATAAACCAGTGCAATCCCTCTGGTGTTGCTGCCCTTTTAAATCGATGGGAATGGGGTCCTTGGAGAGCCTGGGCTGGGAGGCTCTGCAGGCAGCCGCAGGAGTGAAACACCTCTTCAAGGGACTGCTTTCCTGTGAGGCAGTGGGAGAGTGATGTGAAAGGGATGCAGTTTTTCCTTGGCTCGTGCCTTGGGGGTAGCCGGGCACTGCCCAGGCTCCCCAGGGAATGGGCACGGCTCCGAGGCTGCCAGAGCTCCAGGAGCCTTTGGACAGCGCTGCCAGGGATGGACAGGCTGGGGTTGTTGGGGTGTCTGGGCAGGGACAGGGGTTAGACTTGATGACCCTTGTGGGTCCCTTCCACCTCAGGGTATTCCATGGCTCTGTGTCCTGGTTTTCCAGCCACCATTGCAGTGCTTGGATATCATAACATAAACCTTTTCTTGAAGCTGAAGCTTGAAATGAAGCTGCTGATTTTTTATGCTTCCCAGCGGCCTCGAGGGAATAATTGGACCTTGGAAGATTGCTTCCACGTCCTCAATCACGTCACATCCTCAATCAAGTGCTTCCTTCACTGGATTGAAAAATGCTCAGTACCTTCAGGCTGTGCCCCTCAGCTGGGATTTCTGAAGGGAATTCTCAAAACTGATGGGAGAGGCATAGCTCAGACACCAGGACAGCACAGGCAAGTCACACCTCAGTGCTCAAAAATCAGAAGCCATCAGGTCTTGGCAATAAATTCTCTATTTACTGTTAAAACTGCTATTTCAAGAAGCACAAAACTTTCCCCTAACCTCTCCATAAACATAATTCAGGTGCTGCAAGGCTCTAGAAACACTGCATGGAAGCTCAGGGTTTGGCACCTGAATTGGCTTCAAACCACAGATCTATCAAGTCTTGCTTTTCCAGAGTATTTAAAGTACGTTCTTGTCCTCCTCCCACCTGTGATAAATCTGCCCTGCATCCTTTCCTCTCCATGGACAGACCCTTCCTTCTTAATCTCAGTTTTTGCCTGCTGTGTTTGTCCAGAAAAATGAGGATTTGCTGTTCACCAGATGAACTAGATGACCTTTAAGGTCCCTTCCGACCCAAACCATTCCATGTTAGAACCCTGCAGCCCCACTGTGACAGCTGCTGGACAGGAGAGACAGGGAACATCTCTGGTCATGCAGGCACCAGTGCCAGTCTGGTGTCCACCTGCACCAGCTGGCTTGGTGACTGAAACCCAAGAAGAGATGTATTGAGATGAATAAAAACGAAATGCCAAAAATCAAATAATGTCAGAAGTTTTTAGAGAGAAACCTGGAGGTTGTCACCTAGGGGTGACCCATGCTTGCCACCCCTGGGGTTTTCCTTGTGGGAAGATGCTGTGGGAAAACGAGTGGTTTAGAACCAAACAGCCCCCCCCGCACACTGCGGGGGGAGCGGGGGGGTCCCCAAGTGGTTCATGGCACGCAGCAGCTCCCGGGAAGAGCGGGGGATGTGTCCCCGTCCTTGCCGTGGAGGCAGAGGGGCTGCAGGGCTCCAACAGAGCTCCTCTGTGTGGAGGTTACAGAGCTGAGCCCCTCGGAGCCCTTCCCCGTCCTCCCGTGCTGGGAGGAGCCTGTCACCAGTTTCTCCGCTCCTCCAGCTCGGTGCTGTCCTTGGTGCCAGCATTCCCATGGCAGAGTCAGCCCTGGCACGCAGCAGCACCCCTCGGATGAAGAGCCCCAAGTCTGGGTGATGCCTGTCCCCCTTTGCCCTCTCCTTGCCACCTCCCCAGCCCCGTGGCCTTGAATTCTCTGGAGCTGCTGGAGCTGGACCATTCCCCTGGGCACGCTGGGGATGTTGGCACACCCTGGGCCTGGCTCTGCAGGGCTGGGTCTCGGTGCTGATGGAGCTCTGCGTGTTCCCACTCGGCAGAGCCAGGAAGCAGCTGGCTTTTACCACGGAGATGGAGGCTGTGAGTTGCTGCAGACTCACAGAATCACAGAATCATTAAAGTTGGTAAAGCCCTCTGAGAGCATCAAGTCCAACCATTCTCCCAGCACTGCCAAGGCCACCACTGACCACTGTCCCCAGGTGCCACATCCACACACCTGTCTAGTCTCTCCAGGAATGGGGACTCCAGCATTGCCCTGAGCAGCTGTGCCAGTGCCTGACCACCCTTTCCATGAAGAAATTTTCCCAAAATCCACCCTGAGCCTCCCCTGGCCCAGCCTGAGGCCGTTCCCTCTCCTCCTGTCCCTGTTCCCTGGGAGCAGAGCCCGACCCCCCCGGCTGTCCCCTCCTGTCAGGGAGTTGTGCAGAGCCACAAGGTCCCCCCTGAGGCTCCTTTTCTCCAGGCTGAGCCCCTTTCCAGCTCCCTCAGCCTCTGCTGGGGCTCCAGCCCCTTCCCAGCTCTGTTCCCTGCCCTGGACACGCTCCAGCCCCTCCAGGTCTCTCCTGTCATAAAGGGCTCAGAACTGTACACAGGATTTGAGGTTTGGCCTCAGCAGACAGATTAGGACCAAACTCAAACACTCTGGTCTCAGTGCCCTGACAGCCCCAGGGACATTTTCCTGTGCCAAGCTGCCCACAGGTGGCTGTGTCCCTCTGCACTCCTGCTCTTGCCACCCAGCTCCAGCCTGGTCCCCTCAGAGTCAACCCAGCACCTCCATCCGTCCCATTTTCCCCATTAGGTCCTTTAGCTCAGAGTTTACACCAACCCCACTACACTCATCCCTTCAGCCAGCTCTGTACTGCAGGGACTCACTGGTTTCTCTGTGCCCTGCCCAGGCCTTCCTGACAGGCTCTGAGGGCCAGGAAAGTGCAAACTCCTTCCCAACCGTTCAGGATACGGATGCAGTGATCCCACTGACAGCATGACATGGGAATGAGGGAACAGCAGCCAAAGCTGCAGGAGGCATGTGCTCAGGGATCAGTTGGCCCTGTGGAGTCCTCCAGGGCTTGGTGTGCTGCCAGAGCTCCACGTTCCCAGCAGAGCACAATGTAAGGCTACAGCTAAAGGACTGTGGCAGGAGGGGACTGTCCCTGCAGTGACAGGCTGGGGTGCTGCTGCCTGCAGCAAGGCTTCATTGTGTGCTTCTGCTCTTTCACCATCATTTCACACTCAGTTCAAATCATTGCCCTCCTTGATGTCCCTTCCCAGGTCCCACACAGGGGTGGGTGGTAGCAGGAACAGGGAAATTATTTGGGCAAACCGGACTGGGATGGATCACGGTTTTCCAAGATCGACCCACGCTCTGAGCTCTGCTTCCCTTTGCTGCAGAGGAGCAGGATGCAGGACCTGGAGAGGGGTTTGGGTGGTGGGTGAAGCCAGCTGCGGCCAGGGAAGTCTCTGGCCTTCAGGCATCTGTAACAGAGTCCTGCTGTTGGAACACAGCTGGACTCAAACTGTAGGGACAATGTGCCCAGGCTGCACCAGGAGCTCCTGGCTCTCCCTTCCCTGCTCAGACATGCCCCACATACTTTGGATCCTTGGACACCTCTGGCTCAGGCAGTGATGCAGTCTGGTGGGTTTGGGTGCAGAGAATTGTTTGAGGATAGATCTGAGGTTTTTCTTCATCCTGGATGAGGTTGGATTGATGCAGGTTTGGTGATGCTTCATCCAGCTCCCAAAGTGACCCAGTTTTCTTCCTGGCTGAAGAGCTGGTGCTGGCCTGGAGCAGTGTGTGGAGCTGCAGGACGAGTCAGGGCTGCCCTGGACATATGTCATCACCCCCATCTCCTCCTGCAAGACGGGAATGTCTGTAATTACCCAGATCCAGGAGGGAGCAGCAGTGATCCACAGTCTTCCCTACTTAAGAGGAGGTTTGAACGCGACCCATGGCTCCACCCCTTTCCTTCCTCTTTCCCTGGGTGTCACAAGGACTTGCTGTCCCTTCAAGCAGGCTGTGCACACCTGACACAGGGGACTCTGGTGACAGTCACTGGCCAGTTGATGCCATCTCCAGGTCACCGCTGTCAGGAAGTCCAAGCCCGCATTTCTTGGAAAGCAGTAGCACGTTTCAAACAAAGCAATCAGGACGCTCCTCAACTTTGGAAAGACATTCTTTTCATGATGGATTTCATTCCAAAATATCTGCAGGGCATGTGGAAGCCTTTCAGGGGGGTCAGGGATCCCTTCTGGAGTCCCTGTCAAGAAAAGCAGCAGCTCTCCATGTCTCAAGGACTGTTCTCTGTTATGTGATGAGCTCCATGAGGACACACCCAACTGACAGCACACTCTGTAGCCTCAAATCACAGCTCTGCCGTGCCCTCGATCATAGTGCAGCCAGGAAATTACGGATCTTCTGTATTTAGATCCAGTGTGATCCCAGTTGCCAAATTAGAGCTTGAGAAGGTGTTCTTGGAGGCTATGGGGCAACCTGGCCCAGACTTGCAGTTCCAGCTGCCCCTTCTTACAGCGGGCTGGGCATGTCCCAGCTTGGGGTGGACCCAAACCCAGAGTCACTGTCACACTCAATCCCATTCTTGATTCCAATCAGTCCTTTGGCTGAGCCACTCAGGGTAGGAGGGAACCCACATGGAGATCACTGCTCCAGGTAATGAGCCTGGAGGCTCATTATGACTTGGGGGTCAAATGACTTGGGGGTGCTGGAGATAGTGACAGATATGCCCAGGCAGGCAGGAAGGCCAAGTGTCTCCTCATCCATCCTCACCAGTGCCACACCAGAAAGCCCAGCCCTGATGGTCCCACTACATCTCCCACCACCAGCCCCTCATTTGCTTTGTGTAGGGAAGCAGTTGGGAATGGGTGAGCAGTGGGCACTGCAGATTTATTCATGGACTTGGACACTCCCTGCACAGATATAAAGGAGCTGCTCAGGCCAGGTAAGGCTGCCCACGAGGGCATGGCCACTCCAGCACTGTGCTGTGCCAGCTCCTGCCAGGGACAGAGCATCACTGTGAGCATGGTCTGGAATTCAGCATTTTGTCATGTTTCCTGCTGGAAACCAAATCCTCCTCTCTCGAGGGCATCCATGTCACTGCCTGGGCAGAGGGTGAGGGCATGGCTGCAGTGCAGCGTTCAAGGGCCATCGTGTTCTTTGCAGAAGTTCCTTAAGTCCCAGGTAAGCAAGTAACTCAGCCTGTACAACATCAGCATCTTCATCAGCTGAGGTTCAGTATCACTTTTATGGCCCTGTAAAACCAGTCACGTTAACAGTGCAGCTTAGGGGAACTCTCTTGTGTTCTGACGTTTCAAACAGCCCTTCGGGGCTCCTGGACACCCACCGGGCTGACCCGCGCCTGGCAGATGTGACCTCGGGGGGATAAAGTTTATTCTTCGGGTTACTCGTTGTGCCCTCAGGAATACAGCTCTGGGCAGCCCGGAGGGAACAGGACGCCTCCTCTCCCCCTCCCCTCACAGCCCCCGCCGGCGCCATTACAGACCCCGACCCCCGGCAGTCGCTGCCGCGGGACTCCTCATTGGACAGCGGCACTGCCAATCAAGCGACAGGAGGCGGAGCCAGCACGACTCGCCATAAACCGCCGGGAAAGGCCCCGCCCCCTCGGGTCGCCTGGCAACGGGAGGCGCTGACGGCGGGATCGGGATCCAGACCGGGATCGGGATCCAGACCGGGATCGGCATCGGGATCCAGACCGGGACCGGGACCGGGATTGGAACTGAGTGCGCTGCAGGGGCTGGAGGCCGCCTGGGGCCGGCATCCCGCAGTAACCGACTCCTGAGACACCTCGTCCCACTCCCGGAATGCCCAAGGCCGCTGGTCCCACANGGCCCCCGAGCCGCCCGCCCCTCACACGGGGGTCCTCCCCACCGGGAATCACCCCCCGACCTCTGACTGTTCCCCAGTCCCTGGGTCCTCCTGCTGTCCCAAACCCACACCGAGGGGACCCTTCACTCCCTGCCGGCCCCTCCGCTACAGCTGTCCCCAACTCCCCCCTCTCTCCTCCTCTTGCCTCTGTCCCTGCCAGTCCTGCCAGGTCCCCTCTCCCACCTCCTCCCTCTGACAGGGACAGGCCTGGAAGGGTAGAGGTTTCCCACTGGGAACCCTACCCTTGCCCCCAGGGGTTTGGCTCTCCAAACCCCTCTCCACACCCCTCTGGGGGCTGCAGAGCTGCACTTTGTGCTGCTCTACCTCAGCTGCCACTCAGAAGCTGTTGGGAGCTTTCTCCCCACCACCCTTCAAAGCCAGGAATCTATCACCCCCTTCCCATGGGCGTTTGACAGCTGATCTGGGACAGAGATCAGCTCTAATCCAAAACCCCATGTCCTGACCCCCTGCCCAGACTCAGAGAGAACTCCAGGGTAATCTCGGACTCTCACGTTTTCTCAAATTACATTGTTTCTCTAATGCTGTCACCGTGTTTTCCTTTTAGAGAGAAAATCCTAGAAGGGAGCTAATGTGACAGCAGCAGCACACCCTTTTCTTCCAGAGTCTCACCTTGTGGAAGAGCTGCCGTGTCCTTTCTAGACCTCAAACCACCCAGGCCACTGGTGTTTAACTGAATCCACGGCAACAGGGGATCCAGCTGCATTCCAAGCATCCTCGTGAAGCAAAGAACCTTGTTCATGAGGGCATGGCAACTCCAAGGAAGGCAGGGATCCCATTAGGTATCATGAAGCTGTTAGATCCACGCCAGTTAAAGCCTGATAGCATGGAGACAGAAAGAATCCTAACTGTCTTGGATGAGACCATTGTCAAGCTGGAGATCACCAGGTTGATCCCACGGATTACTGGCTCTCTGGAGAGGTATGCTAGGATGCTGGGACCTGAGGTCACAAGCAGACTTTTGGAGCATCAGAAACTTTCAATGGAAATACAGCAGCTGCTCACCAGCCCTGGAGATGAGAAGAGCATGAGAGCTGCGAAGCAACGCCTGAAATGTTCCCTGAGAAACATCTTGAGGCTCTTCCTGGCCAACCCCTTGCTTTACCATGGACTGAAATACGAAGTTCGAGTGAGAGAGTCACCAGCTGATGTGTTTATCAAAGCCTTTATGGAGTTCCGGAATTTCATGCTCGAGAGGCTCGTGACCACTCCTGATGAAGAGAAGGAAAAGATTCAATTCATGGAAGACATTTCCCTCCGGGTTAAGAAAAACACAGAAACTATCTCAGCTCTACAGGAAGAGCTGGCAGCAGTCATCCAGACTCGAGATGAGGAGGTATGATCTTGTGGGAATACGTTTTCCAACCAAGTGTTACTGGAGCAAAACCTTGCTAACTATACACCTATCCCTTTATTGCAGTTCCTAAAGAGTAAGTTCCAGAAATCCTTTCTAAACCAGATCTAAAACTTAAAAATAATATTTTAGTTGTAAAATGTAATGAAAAATGCTTATTGCATGCTTGATTTTTTTTTAAACTCAAATTTGGCATGTTTTGAACATGTTGTCACCAGCCAACTTAACGTAAGTCCCTGAGTTCCAGAGGAGTGGTAAGACAGGCACAAACTGCTGTGGTTGTATCCTGGCAGGGTGACAATGCCAGCTGCTTCATTCCCTGCTGCTGAAAAAATGAAAAATCATTACAGGGAGAGATTGCTCTGATTAAAATCCATTTTTAATATTTGCTCTGTCTTCACTCTTGCTTAAAACCAACATTTCTGTGACTCCCGACTCTAACAGCTGCCTTGGAGCATTTGTGATTAATCAGTGATTATACAAATTACATGAATCTTTAATTTTATCTGCAGCTGAGGTGCAGATAATTGTGCACTTCCCAGGCACTTTCCCAACCTGTGTGCCAAGCCCAGAGCTTCTGATAACAATCCTTTGTTTTCTACCTGTGTTTCTCTTTCTCCTCCCTGCAAGAGGGGTTGGCTGAGAAGGTTTTGCCCTGCACTCACTGCTGGCAGAGCCAAGGGCCTGCTTCCCCCTTTCTCTCTGCTCTTTGGAGTTCTGGGAATTGAGATTTTTATGTGCAATTTGGCAGCTTGTCCGGGACATGGTGAATAAATCTGTTTCACTGATCCCAGCTGGGGATTTCCCTCCCTGAACTGTGTCCCCAGACAGTCACTTGGAGCCTGATCCAGCCCTTGAGGGAGCCACAGGGCTACTCCAGGGAATCTGTTTTGGCTGCTCCTCAGGTGGCAGTGCCAGTGGGGCTTGGAATGGTTTGTTCACTCTGTGCCTTTACTAACAGGTTCCCAGAGGAGCCAGGGGAAGGTTTCCAAAGCTCCTGTGTAAATCTAATTCTTCACCTCACCTCAGCTGGCAGTGGCAGGGCCTTGGTGCTACCTGAGCCGGGCTCTGAGGGTCCCTTCTTGGATCTCCTCCATCTTTGTAATGTTTTTTTCTTCTCCTGCCCACCTTATGCCTCAGGGGCATTTCCCATAGGTATTCCTCTTGTTTTCTGGTCTAGGTTGACAGGAAGGACAAGATGATTGAAAACCTCAAAACCAGCATGGAAAATCTGGCCAAGAACAGCAAGGTTGACATGCAGCAGATCATGAAGGAAGGGGAAAAGCAGCAAAAAGAGGATGAGGAGGCCTCCAAGGACAGGTGTGCCAGGCTGAAGCAGGACATTGAGCGCCTAGCAGCACAGTTCAGTGCACTGGTGCTGGAGCATCGAGCCTCAGAGCTGGTTCTCAGGAAGGTAAAGGGGAGGAGAGCTCTGGGGCAGGAGGTTTAAGCCTATTTGCAGAGCTGTCAGCTCTGGCTGCTGCCTGCTGCAAGGAGCTCCTTGGTCCCTGCTTGTTCCTGGCAGGATGCACATGGTGTCTGTCAGAGCACACCCGCCCTGTCCTCATGCTCTGCTGATTCCAGTGGAAAGCAGCCCTGGAGCGACAGCAGGAACAGCGCCTGTCACAGGTCCTGCTCCTGCTGGCTGCCTCGGCTCTGGGAACACCTTCACACTGTGCTGTGACACTGGGCAGAGCTCAGGGCAGCAAGGCTGGAGCAGGACAGGTGCGGGATAGTGACAAACCAGGGATCTGCTGTAGGGGGAGCAGAGAAAACAGTATTGGCTTGGTAGAAAGCATCTTTTGGAGCTGATTTATTGTTCAAGGTGGAATGGGGCTGATGCTGAGGGCTCAGCAGGTCTTGCTCTGCCCAGCTTGGCGGAACAGATCAGCCAAGGCATCAGGCTGGGCTGAATGAGGGGGAAATGTGATTTCATAGAATCTTCCCAGAATAGTTTGGGTGGGAAGGGACCTTAAAGCCCAGCCAGTGCCACCCTCTTCTACCACCACACCTTCCACTATCCCAGGGTGCTCCAAGCCCCATCCAGCCTGGCCTTGGGCACTGCCAGGGATCCAGGGGCAGCCACAGCTTCTCTGGGCACCCTGTGCCAGGGCCTGCCCACCCTCCCAGGGAACAATTCCTTCCCAATATCCCATCCATCCCTGCCCTCTGGCAGTGGGAAGCCATTCCCTGTGTCCTGTCCCTCCATCCCTTGTCCCCAGTCCCTCTCCAGCTCTCCTGGTGCCCCTTTAGGCCCTGGAAGGGGCTCTGAGCTCTCCCTGGAGCCTTCTCCTCTCCAGGTGAGCACCCCCAGCTCTCCCAGCCTGGCTCCAGAGCAGAGGGGCTCCAGCCCTTGGAGCATCTCTGTGGCCTCCTCTGGACTCTCCCCAGCAGCTCCAGGTCCTTCCTGTGCTGGGCCCCAGGGCTGGGGCAGCTCTGCAGGTGGGATAGAGGGGCAGAATTCCCCGCTTCCCTGCTGCCCACGCTGGGGGCTCAGCCCAGGGCTGAGGGGGTTTCAGGGTTGGGGCAGGTCCAGCTCTCACCCACCAGCACCCCAAAGTCCTTGTCCCCATGGCTGAGGAGATACAGGAGGAGGAACGGGACCAGTAGGGAGGCTCAGGCCCCTGTAGCAACAGCTCTGCCCTGAGCAGAACACACTGGTGACACAGAGAATCAAGAACTGGAAAAGGGGCATTTTCCTTCTCATTTTGCTCATCCTGAGTATTCTCTCCAAACCAGCACAGCCTCCCACGGGCAGGAAGCCCACGTGGTGATGGGGCATCTGTCACTCTTGCATTGGGTGGTACAGCATGAAGGGCTGGGCACTGACAAAACATCAAACCAAAGTTAGAGCTGCAGTATAACCCCAAAATCTTTGGCAGAGGGGCTGTGTCAGGCAGTTCCTGCAGCAGTTCCTGCCACAGCAGGGCTACTTGTGGAGAGCTCAGCTCATTCCAGCACCCCGGCAGATGCATTTATTGACCACAGAGGCCTCCTTTCCTCAGCAAGTACAAGTTGTACTTGTGGTCTAAATAGCTCAGGTGGGACCTTGTGATGGCCTGGGAGCCCTTGGGATATCCTGGGGTAGTGTCACACAGGAAATGGACCAGGAATGATTCCACAGAGCACTCATCCAGAGCTGGAGGTAAACTGCCCCAGGTTGTACAGGAGTACAGCCACTGTTAAACTGTTTTATGGCCAGAAAGACCTCTTTATTTTAAAAGGCACCATCTTCTGACTACTTTCTGTCCCACATTCATGGTTTGCAGTTCTCTCTTGCTTCAGTTTCAAGCTGGTTGCCTCAGTTTGTCGATGACTTGCCACATTCCATCAGACATGTTCATTTCCTCCTGCAGAAAGCAACTTCCAGGTTCAGCCCCCCAGCTCCATGCTGTAAACCAAATAAAGCCCTTTGGGAATGTCCCAGGAGAATTCTCAAACCAGGGCAAACCACATGTGTCAGCTGAGGGAAGCTTGTCACAGGGAGGAGGTGAAATACTCAGATATAATGATGCTGTGGTTCTAAGTTTCCCTGTTTCTTCACTCAGGATATTTCTTACCAGGCCTCAGATGTCTGCAAGGATCTGATCTTGTTTTGTGTTTCAGGAAAAGTGCAAAGCAGAGAAGGAAATTCTGGAATGGGTCCAGAAATATGACACAGACATGACAGAAAAACAGGTATTGGCTTTAAGTGTTTTGCACTGCCATAAGGTGATTTGCTCGGGTAGGTTCCTGTCCAAAGGGACACGTGGCTCTTACCCAGGAGACCATGAAGTGAGAGGCAGTTCTGCATCCAGGTGAACTACAGGAAAGGGATCTTTGTCCTGCCTGTGTGTCTAGCAGTCCTCTGCTGCTTTGGCTTTAGGAAAAGTTACAACCACTCCTAAATCCTGTGGGGGCAAATGGGTCACCATGTTCTGTCTGGGATGTCCACCTGATACCAGAAGACAGTTTTTTTCAGTTTTGCTCCAATTCTCAATCATCATGGCCCTACCTGGTGTCCAAATCCTGCTCCTGATCCTGCTGACTCCTTGGGGGGTGTGCTGGATGTCAAGAAACCCAACAGCCTGCACCCAGCTGAGCCATAACAGGCTGAGGGTCACATAAGCACCCCCAAAACTTGCCTCTGGGAAGGCCCTGGGGGCTTTCCTGTTCGTGCAGTATTTATGGGGTTGGATAAAAGCTCCTGGATTCCTTACAGAGCAAAATGCAGGGAAGGGCCTGAAAGCTGCTGCTAATTGTAAGGAATGTCAGATATTTAGTAATGGGATTATTTTGGTTTCCTGTCTGTGGAGAGGCAGGAGCCCCAAGTTTGGGGCAGAATTTGTCAAGGCAGACCCACCCCCACACTGCTCGTTCTCCAGATTTTCCATTGTGGGAGCATTTTTCAGGGGAGCATCAAGGGACCCAGCATCTCATGAAATTCCCCAGGTACTGGGCATATGCCTTCCTTTTGAATCCCTTTGGAAAGGCTCCAACCATTAGAAGTTCCATGGCTTTGGGATGGGTTTCAGGACCCTCACCTGGGGATGTGGGGAGGAGCTGCTGACCAGCTGTCCCTGATCCCTGCTGCCCTGCCAGACCACATATGAGGAGGTCCAGGCCATCTACAATGAGGAGAAGGAGCAGTTGTCCCTGCTGATGGAGAAACATGCAATGCTGCTCCAGGAGTACACCGAGATTGAGGAGGAGCGCAGGATGCTCAAGGAGAAGGAGGAGGAAGCTGCACGGGAAGAGGCCAGGAGGAACAATGCTGCCACCTGCATCCAGGCCTTCTGGAAAGGCTACTTGGTGCGCTCCATCTACAAGTCAAAACTGAAGAAGGGCAAGGGCAAGGGCAAAGGCAAGAAATAAAGCCCCAAATCCCTTTTCTCTGCCTGGCAAAGCTGCTGTGTCTGAGCTCTTCCAGATAAAAGCATTGAGAATTGTTATGGTTGGAAAAGACTTTTAAGATCAGCAAGTCAAGCCAGTACCACCATGTTCACCACTAGCCCATGTCCTCAAGTGCCCCATCCACATGTTTTATGAACACTTCCAGGGATGGTGACTCTACCACTTCCCTTGGCAGTCTGTCCCAGGGCTTTAGGATCCTTTCCATGAAAAACGTTTTGTTAATATTTAATATAAACATCCCCTGGCACAACCTGAGGCCGTTTCCCCTCATCCTGTCACGTCCTGCTTGTGTGGATTTCACAGCCCACTCCTGACTTTAGGGCCCTTCCTTGCAGCCTCCCTTCCCAGGAGAGAGCAGTGGCACTGGTGAGGCCCCTCTCTCCTCAGACATGGCCAAGGAAGGTGTGTTCCCTTCTTGGCAGCCACAGGAGATACTAGAATCCATGAGACTTTGAGAAGTTGGTAGCCATGTAGATAGTTTGGGGTGTAGTTATATCAAGAAGGACATTCCCAGTCCAGATACGCTTCAGTTCCCAAACACCTACAGCATCCAGGGAGACCTTAAAGCCCCTTCCAGTGCCTAAAGGGGCTCCAGGAGAGTGGGAGAGGGACTTGGGACAAGGGGGAATGGCTTCCCACTGCCAGAGGGCAGGGTTAGATAGATGAGATATTGGGAAGGAATTCTTCCATGGGAGGGTGGAGAGGCCCTGGCACAGGGTGCCCAGAGAAGCTGTGGCTTCTCCTGGATTCCTGGAAGTGTCCAAGGCCAGGTTGGCCTGGGCTTGGAGCAGCCTGGGACAGTGGAAGGTGTCCCTACCCATTGTTCTAGGAGTGGAACTGGGATGGGCTTGAAAGTCCCTTCCACCCCAACCCATTCCATGGCTCTCTGAAAAGCAGCCTTTGCAGTCCAAAGCACTCTCAGGCTGTTGCAGACCCAGGAGTGGCCCCACAGGCTGCCTCAGTGTCCCAGTGCTCCTGGCTGAAGGACTCTCCAGGGAGGAATCACTCACCCAGCTCCAGAGGGGCAGGAGCTCAACCCAGAGCAGCACATGGAGCGTCCTTCACCCTCAGAGCTGCCTTGCCCGGATCCTGAGGCTGGGAGACCAGTGCCCTGTCTGGAGAATTCCCAGGGCTGGGGGAGCCTCCTGAGCCCCTGGCATGGCCGGGACAGTGTGTGAAGGTGATGGGTGAGGATAATGGGATCAGGCGGATCAGAGAGGCTCAAGCAGATGAGTGAGATGTGATCTATGATTGGGGGGGGGGGGGGAGGGGGAACGGGGGGGGGAG
>VXAX01000710.1:30232-94094 GCA_013399835.1 Leptocoma aspasia
CGCCGAGCCGGGCGGCCGCGGCGGCGGGGGCCCGGCGGGGGGACCGCCCGCCGCCCCCCCGGGCTCCGACACCTACAAGGGGTGGCTCTTCAAGTGGACCAACTACCTGAAGGGCTACCAGCGTCGCTGGTTCGTGCTCAGCAATGGGCTGCTCAGCTACTACAGGTACCGAGGCCGGGATGCGGCCAGGGGCCGCCGGGAGGGCGGGACGGACCGCGGGGGCTGCGCTGTTGCACGGCGAAAATCGCCTCGTGTTGCTTAGTTTGGGCTTTTTTTCCTCTTTAAAAGCCAAACTCGGGTTTCGATCCTGCAGAGCCGCGGCGGGGTTCGGTGCGGGGCAGCGGGGCCCCGGGATGATGGAGCGCCCTGGATCTCCAATCCTTCTCTCTCTCCATCCCTCTGCTCCTGCTGCAGCAGCTCCGGCTGCTACAGCTGCCCAGAGCACAGCCTTCCCACCGACACCCCAAACACCCCAAACCTCCTCTCTTAGCTGTGTAACTTGCCAGAGCCTGGGAATCCTTCCCTCGGCAGTGCCGGTGGCTGCGGGCGCTGCGGTGGCGGGGGAAGGATGGCCCGGGATGTTGTGCTGGGAATGTTGGGCTTGGGAAGTCAGCTCAGGCTGGGGGCTGCGCTCCTGGGGCACGGAAGGAAGCTCCAGCAGCGATTCCAAGCCGAGCCTGGCTCCCTGCGCTGTCTGACGCGGTGGGTTTGTGCAGACGGGCTGTGGGCTCCGCGAGGAGCGTGTCAGACACCCCGAGGCTGAATCCAAAGCGGTGTCATCTTTGTAGCTTCTCTTGTGCTGCTTGTCTCACTCGAGTGGTGAAAAGACAAACGTGGATGTTGTTGTTTTTATCCTCTAGGAAGGTGTCCCTGTCTATGGCAGGGGGGTGGAACGAGAGGAGCTTTAAGGTCCCTTCCCACCCAGACCATTCAGGGATTCTGTGATTTGGATCATGTTTATTCTTGTCACTCGGAACGCAAGTGCTCTGTCACCTTTAGTATTGTGCAGCAGATGTTGGCTGTGCTTCAGGGCATGGAAACAATCATGAATATTAGAGATAGTTGAGCTTCATAAAGTAATAAGTCTTTAAAGTGCCAAACGCCTGAGACACAAATTCTCTGTAAAGGTTATGCCAAAGCTGTTTTTCCTCCCGACATAAAGTTCATCAGCTGATTTCCTCTCGGCTCCAGCTGCTGACATGTAGCCTGGAGCAGATCGCAGAGCTCCAGCTCCCTGTCAGATGTGAATATAAACTCTTCCAGCTCTAAGAGAGACCTGGAACCTGGGTCCTGGAGTCGGACCACAGCAGGTAACAGTGCAGAAGATAAATGATGTGTTTATCTACTTGGAGCTGTTGGAAACCCTCAAAGAACTTAAGCAAAACAACCTCCCCCCCAAAAAATGTAATTGCCTCTCAGTAATTCAGCTAATTTACTGTAATCCTTTCTGGAATGCCTTAACTCTGCTCAAAAAGGCTATTAGAGTTTAACACCCCACTTGTAACTATGTCAGAATATTATTTTTACGTGTTAATGCCAAGTCTGTCATGAGCGAACAAGTGGTTTTCTTCAACAATTATTTTAGATGGGAGCAACCAGGTTTATTTTGAGACCATTTGATCTGTTGTAGGCTGAAACAACAAACAGAAACACCCAAGGAAATTATTCTGAGCAGCATGTGAAGGAGTTGAAACTTTGTGAAGCTTTCAGGCAGGGCAGACCTTCAGCAGCTGCTTGAGGAAATGGATGCTGGAGGGTTTTGTGCTTCTTTTCATCGCTGGGCTTGATGACAACTGAATTAATTTGGTTGTGAGTCAGGAGTACAAAAATACAGCGCAGAACATGTGGTGAAGTCTTTCTTAAGTGGAGGAAAGCCTCCATGATGCTCTTCAAAACCAGCACTCTGAAATAGTGGCTGTGTCAGCTTGAATTGCTCATCTGGGAGTGCTCCTGGGAGACAGTCTGGAGTAAAAACTGGCAGTTCTGTTTTGATATGAATTCTAGCTCCATGACAGGAGCCAGGCAGGTGTCAGGCTGCTGCCTGTTCACTGATAAAGAGCATATATCTATATTTGTCTGTCTATATATATTCTATAGAGGTCTCTGGCATTCTGGGAGTCATGGGTCTTGCTTTCTGCTGGCTCTTTGTGCTCATCCCAGCTCAGCAGGTCCGCATCAGAAGTTTCCTTTCCTGCCCTTGCAGGCGAACTGCTGTGCTCTCCTTGTGTTGTCACCTTTGTAGCTGCACAGCCCACCTGATTTAGCTGTGGCTGCTCAAGAGTGGCTTTGTAGAAACTTAATTTTGCTTGTCTGCTAAAATCATCTAAACTGGGAAAGCTGCCTTGTGGTGCCCAAGCCGCCTCCTTGCGTGGATTGATTTTGTTCCAGGCTGAAGCTTTTTGTTCCATTTGGATTTCCTGCCGCTTGCTCTTTAGCTTTAGACCCCAGCCTGTCACATTTCCTGGGAGGATTTTGGTTTGCAGAGTTGAGCTGCTGAAATCCCGGGTGTCCCATTGGTGTCCATGGTGGTGCTGGTGCGTGGGTGCGTGCTGTGCCATCCTTGGAGCTGTTCTGAGGGGTTGCTCCAGCAGCCAAGTGCAACGCCTGTTTGCTGCCCAGTTGGTTTCACAGGGACAGTTTGCTGAATTAAAGCTTCTAATTACAGCATTTTTCCCAAATGGAGCATTTAAAGCCTCCTGTAGCTTTGCTGCATCGATGAAGACATCAAGTCTTGCTGCCAATGAAACTTCACGTGCCTTTGTTTTGTATTCCCTGCTCTGAACCTGTGAAAAATGACAACTGCTGAGGAATTCTTGAGGAGTTCCTGTGCAGTACTCTCCTCTGGAGTGAGGTGTGTAGGTTTAGGAAGTTCCTAAATCCACAGCAATATGGTTAGACCATTTTACTTGTCCTTGATTGTCCCTTCTAGGTTGTTTTTGACCAAGTTTTTTGGCTGATTCAGGGATGCTGGTGTGGGAAGGCAGTTTGGGGATGCAGGACTAGTCTGCTTGACTTGCTAATGATCCAAACTCTCTCTCTGAACTCCTCTTGCAGGCTGCCACTCAGATTTATCATTATCTATAATTAGCGGCTCTGTATGGGAGAATCTAATCACCTTGAACAGATAAGTGTTTTCAAGGAGATTAGAGAGGATCTTCAGGTGAGTATTAATTAATCAAAGATTGGCATTGGTTCATGTGACCATGACTGCTCCCATAGTGTCGTGTTCTCCCAGCAGCTCCTTGACCTTTCTGAGAGCTCTGGGATGTGTTGGCTCCTCTGTGGGACGGGCTGGAGCTGGGTTGGGTGTCTGGGGAGCCTTCAGCAGTGCTTCGTGTGGGCAAGGGGTGTAATGATGAAAGCAATGACAAATGGAGAGGGGAAAACCATGTCATTGTTGGGAAGGGAAAGGCTTCTCCCTCACAAAGCATTAACTCCCCTCTTAAAGCAGTGATGGGTGCCTGGGGCACTTAGCTGTCTTGTCTGGGTCATCCTGCAGCTCATTTCCCTGGCAAAGCCGTGTTTCACAGAGCAGCATTCCTCACCAGCTCTGTTTATCCAGCAGTTAACTCTTGCTTG
Source organism: Leptocoma aspasia (assembly GCA_013399835.1). Lineage (NCBI taxonomy): Eukaryota > Metazoa > Chordata > Aves > Passeriformes > Nectariniidae > Leptocoma > Leptocoma aspasia. The sequence continues at coordinate 33,812 of VXAX01000710.1, forward strand.
GCATCATAAGGGCTTGAGCACAGCCCAGAGGTTTTTTTACTGTTTCTTGTGCTGAGACTCCACTGAAAGCTGAGGAGGGGAGTTCAGGGAGGAGCTTGAAAACCACTGCTGATGGTAGAGATGTGGGGGGTTGAGGGAGCCCAGGAGAGATCTCTGAGAGCCTCTGATCCAAGTGTTCCCCTAGCACTGCCAAGGCCACCACTGACCCATGTCACCAAGTGCCACATCCACGTGGCTTTTAAATTGCTCCAGGGATGGGGACTCCACCACTGCCCTGGGCAGCTGTGCCATCCTGACCACCCTTTCCATGAAGAAATTTTGCCAATATCCAACTTGAATGTCCCCTGGCACAACTTGAAGCTGTTCCCTCTCATCCTGCCCCTTGTTCCTTGGGAGCACAGCTTGACCCCCCTGGCTGCCCCCTACTGCCACAGAGCTGTGGAGAGCCAGAAGGTCCCTGTTGAGCCCCTCCAGCTCCCTCAGCTGCTCCTCATCACACTTGTGCTCCAGCCTCTGAAATCTCCAAGGTATGAGCTTGCAGACCCTCTCCAGGCCCCTCTTCCAGTGTTTGACCACCCTTGGAGGGGAAAACTTTTCCTTACATTTAGCTTGGACATGATAGAATGAGGCAACATGCTCTCCTGGAATGATTTTTGTGACACTCTGTCCCTCTGCAGACAAGTCCTGGAGTGTGTGTCTCTCTTTGGGTGCTGGAGCCTGCAGGTTTCCAGGGCAGCTCTGCAGCTCCTGGTGACTTTGAGCTACTTGTTTTTAAACAGTGATGAATAATTGGTGTTCCCAGTCAGCTTGTTTTCCCATGGCACTCTCTGGATCCATATGGTGCTTTGCTGTTGTTCCTTGTTATTTGCCCATTCTGGAGGCAGCTCCTCGCTGTGCTTGGTCCCTGGGGACACGGTGCTGCCACAGCTCTGTGGGGACACTGCATGTCCACATGACACTTGAGGGGTGCTGTGGGGCGGGGGGAATGATGCTCTTTGGGCTGCTGGTTCCAGGCTGGATTGCTTTGCTCCCAGTTTAGTGCTGTGGTGGAGATTGGGCTCACTTGAGTCCAAACAGCAACTGCTGCTGACTCTGCAGGAGGGTGTGAGACACTGATCTTACTCTTAGGGATGTTTCCATCATGGCTTGGTTATTAGTGCTGGATGAGGGGATTTACAGCTGTTGCCTGGTTCTGTTTGCTGGTTGCAAACTGTGACAAGAGCCATGAACCATCTTTCTCCTTTATTTCTATCCATATCATCTTCATTTGGCTAGATGGGATGGATGTCATCCCTCATCCCATCCCTACAAGTGTTCCAGGCCAAGTTGGACAGGGCTTGGAGCAGCCTGGTCTTGTGGATGGTGTCCCAGTCCATGGCAGGGGAGTGGAACCTTTAAGATCCCTTCCCACCCAAACCATTTCATGATTCTATACTGGCCAAATACTTAATTTGATGTAATTGTAGAAGAAATAACTGGTTTGTCCTGTGCAGAACTAAACTTTGAGGGGGCAGAGCACTCTGGGTTTGTGTGGAAGTAGAGCAGCCTGTGCTGCTGTCTCGATGCTGGTCACGTGGGGCCCCCTCAGGTAGCCTGACTCACACAGCAGTTTTCACTGCTGGAGCTGTTTGCAGGTATGGAGGGTGTTTATGGGCTCAGCTGCCTGGCTCCTTACCTGAGTGAAGTGCCTGTTACCCCTCTCTGGTGTCCCCTGGTCCGGCTTCCATTGCTGGAGCACACACTGGTGTAGTTCTGCTTTGTTGTCCCAGGCAAGGGCAGGGGTCACTGTCCAGCCCTGCACCTCTCCCACACGGTGATGGAGCTCCCTCAGCTCTGCTGCAGTGGGACAGCAGGGGCTGTGCTGACCTTCAGGAGCAGAGCTTGGTGTGGACTGGCTCCTGCTCCAGGACATCCACAGCTGTGCACACCCCTGGAAAACCGTTGCCAGCCTTTGGTCCAGCTGCTGTCATATTGCTGCGCGAGCAGGATGGCTGTCCTTTGCCTGCAGAGGTGACTGGCATCACCTGCCTCTTCCTGCACCTCCCCTGCCTGTCTTTTTCTGGGGAAATACGTATTCAGCTCTGACCTGGCTCACCGCAATTACAGGTTTAAGTTGGTGCTCGTATGGCCTGTCATCCTCTGTACCAACAGTGGGTCACTGGGGAAGGAGCTGATCCTTCTTGTCAGGAGCATTGTGAGGAACCTGCTGTGCTTTTCCATGCAGTATCCCTTATATCCTGCCTCATTTTCCCCTGAAAAGGAGTTTCCAGTCAGTGCAATGTGCTTTGAACTCACCTCTGAACGACGATGATGTTCATTATCTGTAGGGTGAGTTATGCTGCAGCAGGTCAGACTGCTGAGCTCTGTATTTTGTGCTTGTGTATCAGTTGTTGTAGCTGGGTAACTCAGCCTGGTAATTTTAGGTGCCTGAAGTGTTATCAGTGATATCAGAGCCCTCTGCTCCCTGTAGGTCTGTTCAGCTGATGGCCAACAGCTCAGGTTGTCACCCTGAAATGTGAGTTGTCCCAGCCTGCTGTCAGGAGGGTAGGCAGCATCCTGGAGATGTATCCCTAAATAAGAGTGCTTCCAAACCTGAGCTAACTGGGGGTGTTAAATATCCCTTCAGGTCCTCATGATACTGTTCAATTATTGTAGCAGCTCCTACAGCACCGTGGCAGGGCTCTTTCTACACTTTGCATCAGCCTTTGTTTGGTTTCGATCAAAAAGCTTGTTTAATAATTAATGACATAATGTTCCCGTGTCTGGCGGCTGTGGGCTGGGCTGGCAGAACTGAAGCTGGAGGAGAAGAGAGCTGGATGTGGCTGTGAGTGTGGTGCTGGGGCCTGGCTGCTGACTCACAGCCCTGTGTGCAGGGCCGGTGCTGGCCTCGGGCTGCCAACGGATCAACGCTGGAGTGAAACACGCAGATGGGAAGCGTGGGACTGCGTGTCAGTGGAGCTCTGCCACGAAAGCAGAACAAATGGGAGCAAATTTCCTCTTTGGTCCCCTTCCAGGCACTTGGGATTCGCTTCCCCCTCTGCAAGCCAAGGCTCCTGGCAGGGCTGTTTTGTACCTGGCCTGTGCTGTCCCCAGGTGATGCTGCTCCTCGCTGTGAGCATCGCTGCAGGCTTGGAGCGATCACAGGTCACATTGTGACACGGGCACTGATGGAGCTGGTGCTGTGTCAGCACTGTTGACTGAGGCCAAACCCATTGTCACCTCTGTTTTCCCTGTCCTTCCTTTCACACCCAGCTGTGTTAGTATCCACTTTCCTTGCTTTTTTTTTATTTTTATCTAACTCTTCAAGGCTATTTCTGCTTTGAATCACAACCGGATAGATGTATGTCCCTGCAGTGACTCAGGGGGAGGTGCTTCACTCCCTAAAAATAGTCTTAATCCTCCAAATCTTTCTGGATGAGAGCACTGGCTGGGCACTCGTGGCTGTTTAAAGCAGCTTCTGCAATGCATGTGGGGGAAAATATGGTGAAGTGGGAGTCAGTGCCTTTCTCTTTTCCTTCTTTAACACAAAGCAGTGATTCTTAATCTGTTCTTAATTGCTAGAGCAGGTTTCTTCTGGGAACTTTATAAGAAAAAGAGCAGGAAAACGTTGTCCTTGGGGCCTGCTGGTTGTGTATTGCTGTTGTGTGTAAGATGTTCTCACTTCAGGCTGGTTGGTTGGCAGAGACACCTGAACACTGTGGCTGGGTGGGCTCTCAAGGAGCAGTGAACTCTGCTTGCCATGGCACAGCCATGGATGTGACAGCAGGGCTGGGTAGCCTGGATGGGAGCAAAGCTCCTTTGGGGAGTCACTTGGCCTCCTGGTGCTGGTGATGTTCAGGTCCATGGCTTAGTTTCCTTGGGGATGCTCCCAGAGATGTGGGGCTGTGTGTGCTGTGTTCCAGCCACGCTGTGTTGCTGTTCCCAGCTGACTTGGTGCTTTGTGCCTGTCACTCACCCCAGCACAGAATTAGAGTATTTGTCACAGCAGCAAATATCCATGGCAACTAATTCCCCAGCTCTTGAAGTCTTCATGATTTTTGAAGTTTCTTTTTTCCTGTGAAATGCACAGGGGTGGTTCCACAAACTTTTTTTTTCAGGTCTTCTGCAACTGTCAGGAGTGGTGGCTCTTCTTGGAAGCGCTTGAAAAATACACCGGTCCCAGTTTGGAAGATGGGGTGAGTTTGGGTGGATTTGGCTGGAGCATGGACATGGATGACTGGGATGTGCTCATGGCAGTGGGACACAGACATGCCCCTCCTCTCCAGGGCTGTGCAGGAGTGGAGACCACAACATTAAAGAAGCAGATTTTTGTCTTTGAGATATGGAGATGCTGCGCAACAGGTGGGGGTGGCAGCTGTGCCTGCAGCTTGTGAGGAGTCAATGAAGTTGTGTTCAGGGGAGGTTTAGGTTGGATTTTAGGAAAAAGTTCTTCCCCCAGAGGGTGCTGGGCACGGCCCCGAGGCTGCCAGAGCTCCAGGAGCGTTTGGACAGCGCTGCCAGGGATGGACAGGGTGGCATTGTTGGGGTGTCTGGGCAGGGACAGGGGTGGGACTGGATGATCCCTGTGGGTCCCCTTTTTACTCAGGAGATTCCATGATTCTGTGTTAAATTTCAGCCTTTGGTTTGAGGTCCTTTTTGGAAGGCTCTGTCCAGAAGCGCTTGGGTGGTGCCTGGTCAGGGCTGTGTTCTCCAGCAGCCCCATCCTTTGTTCTTGGAAGACTGAAGCCTTCCATCTTTTCTGTTTCCAAGCATGCACATTGCTGTGACTGATGCTGAATGCTGTTTATCCGCTGTTTATTATTCCCAAGTTGCCACTGTGGTGTTTCCCAGCAGGGCTTGTGGAGCAGAAGGCACTACAGGTTTATAGTGTGTGGTCAGGTGGAGCTACTCCATGGCTTTATTTTAGCCCAGCAGAGTTTTCCATTCCTTGTCAGCTGTCTTGTCTGTGGTCTGTGCTAGGCAGAGTCTGCTTGAGGCTCCCTGGCTCTGCATCTCTGCTGGGATGGAATTTTTATAAGCAGGAGGAAGAGAGTGCTCAAACTAAAAGTCATTTTGTGACAGTACAAAGGTGACAATCATCTTAATACTGCGTAATTTACATTTGGCACACATGGCACGCTATCAGCTCCCACCTGGAATTGCACATTCCTACACAACATGCAGGACTCCCTTTGGGAGCTGGGGTGGTGGTGGTGCTCTGGTTAGCTGTATCCTCTCAGGTATTGATTAGGAGTGCATATCATTTGATTGGGTTTTGGTAGCTGTGATAAGATCACAGTTCATTAGTCGCAGTATTTGCTGTGTAATGTGGTTATTAACGGGTGAGTGCCCTCTCAGCCCGGCTGTGGGTGATGCCAAGTGGAGCAGAGAGGTCACAGGTCTGGATTTCAGAGGGACTGTGACAAGCTGGAGCAACAGGGTGATGGGAACCCTGTGATGTTCAGCAGAGGCGTTGCTGCTTGAAGCAACTTTGCAGAGGAGCCCCTGGGGACAAAAAGGTGACCAGGAGTGACCAGAGGTGAATGGTGGCTTTGGCTGTGTTAGCAGAAGTGTTGAGGGAAGGGACTGTCCCCTCTGCTCAGCAGAGGAGTGCTCTGGGGTGCCCAGTCTGGGCCATCAGTTTGGTTTGGGGCCTGCCAGGATGAGGCTGGAGCAGAGGAGACAGGGAGACCCACAGCTCCATGGTGGAGGGTGTGAGAGAGGACAGAGCCTGGCTCTGCTCGTGGCAGGGTGAGGCACAGGGCTGGCAGGGCACGTGGGAAATCCTGCATGGACACATGGGAGCACGGTGACTTGGGAGTGAGGACTGAATACTGGGACAGGGATCTGGAGAGCTGTGGGGAATTCATGGCTATTCCAGCTGTGGATAGGCAGGGTCCTGAGCAACCTTGTCTGGATGCAGATGCTCAGAGCAGGAGACTGGACCTGAGGTCTCCTGAGATGCCTTCCAGACACATTTCATAGACCATCTATGAGTACTTCTGACACTTTTTGAGAGTTTGCCTTCAGCTCTCTGGATGCTGATGGGGGATGAGGAAAAGCCACGTCCTGCCTGTCTGTGGCTTGTCCTGTCAGTGCCAGGGGAGCCCTGGTGATTTCTGTGTCTGAGCCCTTCTGGCTGTTTCACAGACCATCCTTCACTTCCATGGCACTCTGAATTGACAGAGCAGCTGCCTGACACTGGGACAGCCTGAGGATTGGCAAGCCAAATTTATGGGGTTAAGCTGTTCTTTATTCCTCTATCAGGCTTTTATCTGTTAAAGCTTATTATAAGAACAGTGTTTTGCTGCAACATTTAGGGAGGCAAGGACCCAGTGGTGTTTCTGATCCTTTGAGGAGTGGGATTGCCTTAGGAGCTGGTGGACAGGAATTTTCCTATTTTTTTGTCTGTGCAGTCTCTCGGATGTTCCCACTGGGTGCTGCCCTGGAACTGTTTTCCCAGGAACCTGCATTTTTTTGTGGGTAAACATTGAGTATGCTCTGGGTGAGGCATCTGCCTCTCCCTCTCTGTCCCCTTCCTTTTCACCACAAGGAAAGAAGTAAAAATCTGTGCTTCAAAGTGAAAAAACCTATGGATGCAAGCTCCTTGGAAATTTAGTTTTAAATTTGAAAGTTGACTTGAAGAGGCCTGGAAATTTGTGGTTTGTTGCTCTGTAACAAGCCTCCTTACACAGCTGCAGACATCCAGCCTGCAACTGCCACTTGTAAGTACCTTGAGAGGCTGCAGCTCTGTATCTTAGCACAGATAAGGTCTGTAATTACTGGGATGGATTGAGTTCTGCTGCACAGCTGCAGCCCTAAGGCACCTTTGCAGTGCAGGAGTGAAACCTCTGGCTGCCCATAGCTGATATTCCCCATTTTTGGAATGTTGTAGGTTAAATTAAGCACGACGCACACGCCGTGAGAGCGGGATTGATCCCATCGGGATTTGTACAATTGATTTCCAAGTGCACAACACCTGAACAGGCTTTATGGTTGTGAGAGTCACATTCTGCAGGCAGTGGGGACTGAGAGCTTTAGGGAGGAATCCCTGTGGATGCTGCAGGGAGGCAGTGACACATTTGTAGGAAGCAGTGGGATGGTGGCGAGGAGCTTCTCTCTGTCACCAGGCTGCGGTGCCAGGCCTGGGGTGTCGCAGGGTCAGGCTTGGGGAGGAACAAAATCTCTAATCATAGATCATGGAATGGCCTGCGTGGGAAGAGACCTTAAAACCCATCCAGTCCTACTCCCTGCCATGGGCAGGGACACCTTCCACTATCCCATGGTGCTCCAAGCCCCACCCAGCCTGGCCTTGGGCACTGCCAGGGATCCAGGGACAGCCACAGCTGCTCTGGGCACCCTGTGCCAGGGCCTGCCCACCTCCCAGGGAACAATTCTTCCCCAATATCCCATCCATCCCTGCCCTCTGGCAGTGGGAAGCCATTCCCTGTGTCCTGGCCCTCCATGTCCTGTCCCAAGTCCCTCTTCAGCTCTCCTGGAGCACCTTTAGGCACTGGAAGGGGCTCTAAGGTGTCTCTGGAGCCTTCTCTCCTCCAGGCTGAAGAATCCTAATTCCTTCAGCTATAATGTAGTGAGGTTAATGTTGGCAATTTGGTCCAAGGTTTCCATGAAGATTTACAATTTCTGTAGTTTTAGGAAGGATGAATTTGTAAAGTAGCTAAAACACAAATATTAAATCAGGCATTACCCTGAAGTGAGGCATCCTCACGGGTACAGAGGGAATTAGAGTTTTCCATTTGCCTTGTAAAAGAAATAAATAGTGAGCCCTTTGTCCCATGGGGCAGGTACACAAACTCCACTATTAGCATTAGGTGTAGCTTTAATTTCCAAGTTCAAAATATATCATTGCCATTCTACCATATAATAGACCATTATACCATTAGGTGTAGTCTTAATTTACAGATTGGTTTATTTATGGAACTGCTGGTTTGATGTAAACACAGCAGAGGCACTTGAAATCCCTGTGTGGGGTTAGTGCAGTCCTGTGATGGCACTTTGTAGGGGCACATCCTGCTGCTACACCTCTGTCCCTTAACACAACCTCATGAGAAGTGTTTGTGCCGTGCCAGGGCTCTATAAAAAGGATCTGCTCCCATGTGCAAGTGTTGGAGTTGGAACAGCTTAGCTAAAGCGAGCCTGGATGCGATGTGATCCTGCTCCCTCACTTGGGAAAAGGGCATTGTGCTGCTTTTCACTGCTCTGTGCTCCTTAATATCACAGAGCCATGGAATATCCTGAGTTGGAAGGGACCCACAAGGATCATCAAAGTCCCAACTCCTGGAATATGTTCCTGTGGGAGAATTCCCTTCAGTGGCCTAGCTTCTGTCCCTTCTTAAAACGTTTTTTAAAATCTCTTATAACATAAAAATAGATACAAAATTGAAGGTTTAAACCTGCTTTTTTCCTGCAGAAGATTAAAGAAATAAAAATGGGTAGAGAAGGTAAAAAAAAAAGAGAGTTTTCAATCAGTTTGGTGGATTCTGGGGAGAAAGGAGGAAGATGGTCATAGCTTTATTTGTCCCCTGCATGAAGTCCTGCTTTGGAAACCAGCTAAGCACTGGGTTCTGTTCCTCTGCAGCTCAGCTGGCCTCTTCCTTCTCTCCTGGGACATTTCCCATGTCCTCTCTTGTGTGCTTTGGGCTCCTTTGGTGGAATCCTTCCAGCTGCTGAACCTGCCAGGTGAGACCCCCAGGGCTGAGAGTCCTGCTGGAGAGACGGGCCATGAGCCACTTCTTGGAATCATTCAAGGAGCACATGGCTGCAGAGAGTGGCTTCTAGGCCAGGATTGGCCTTTTATCTGTTTAAAAATTTGTATAAATAGGTGCTCTTCAGCACATGGGAGTTTAAAACTGAAGAGCAACATTGATCTCCCTGCTGTTGGCTGGAGGAGATGAAAAGCTCTGGAAAAGCTCCGGAGAGCTGGACTGCTTGTGGTGCTGGCTGCACTTGTGCTGTTTGTTTGTTGTCTCACACCTCACTGGAGCGTGGATCACTGCACAGATCCTGCTGGGACGTGTGGCAGATGTCTCTCTGCTTCTCCTGTTTTCCTGCCCTGGCAAAGCACCCAGCCTGTGTGTGTGGTGCCTCTCTGCTTCCTTCCTTGGGTGGGATTTGTCCTGAAGAGCAGCCAGAACCCTGCATTCTGTCCCAGCAGTCTGGTTTTGCAGAGGCAGGAGAGGAGGTGTTCTGTGGAAGGGAGCATTGGATGCGGCTCCTACGGAAATGAAAAATACTGAGGGCTAAAAATAAATCATTTCCAGCCCTATCCCTGTGATGGGAACTGCTGGACATGAGTTCTCAAGGACAAAGGCTTTTAATGTCCTCTATGAAGCGCCAGGACCTGGGCTGCAGTGGGATCTTGGGACCTCCTGGCACAATCCTGCTGCTTCCCAGGAGCCTGAGCAGCTGAGGGGGTTGTGGACTTGTCTGGCCAAGCAACGTGTAAAATTGCAGTTTTTCTCATTAAAAAACAACAGCTAAAGGGGCTCTAAAAGAGCTGGAGAAGGAGTTCAGACAAGGGCCTGGAGTGACAGGATAAGGGGGAATGGCTTAAAGCTGAAAGAGAGTAGATCTAGATTGGATATTAGAAGGAATTGTTCCCTGTGAGGGTGGGCAGGCCCTGGCACAGGGTGCCCAGAGAAGCTGTGGCTGCCCCTGGATCCCTGGCAGTGTCCAAGGCCAGGCTGGACAGGGCTTGGAGCAGCCTGGGATAGTGAAGGATGACCCTGCCCATGGCAGGATGGGCTTTAAGGTCCCTTCCAACCCATTCCATGGTTCTGTGGATTGCTTGTTTGCCTTTGTGTGTACAGCAGGCTGCTTTGGGAGCCCCTTGGCTTCCCAGAGTGGCTGCTGGAATGGGAAAGTGTGACATTGGATAAAGTGCTGGTGCTGCTTTTGTGGATGTGAACCTTTCCTGTGTGGAGCAGAGGGGTGGGATGGCAGATGGGTGTTCTGGGAGGTGTGGAGGTGTCCTGTGCAGGGAGGTGGTGGCTGGGCTTGGCTGCAGCCAGGGGAGCACAAAGGGGTGAGAGTGAAGGGCAGGACTCGGATTGTGCTGAAACAACTGAAATGTTTCTGCATTAAAACCTCTGAGCATTTATTGCACCACACAAGTTGTCTTGCAACACGGTGCACTGAAATAACACAGAGTCTGGTCTGAGCAGTTGGGAAATTGGCTGAAAGCTGCAACCCATCCTTATCTACGTGTGAGAGCCTTGTGAAGGTCAATGACTTGCCTTCACTCTTGGCTGTTCATGGTAACCCACAGTCAATATCTGGAGGGTTTTTGCAGAAAATGTGCAGCCCTGAGCACTGATCCCAGAGCATGTCTTGGATTACAGATTTATGGAATGGTTTGGATTGGGAGGGAATTGAAATAGGATCTTGTCCACCCCTGCCATGGCAGGGACACCTTCCACTGTCCCAGGCTGCTCCAAGCCCTGTCCAGCCTGACCTTGGGCACTGCCAGGGATCCAGGGGCAGCCACAGCTTCTCTGGGCACCCTGTGCCAGGGCCTCCCCACCCTCCCAGGGAACAATTCCTTCCCAATATCCCATCCATCCCTGCCCTCTGGCAGTGGGAAGCCATTCCCCCTTCTGCTGGCACTGAGACTCAGTGCAGAAGGACGTTGGGTCTCACAGTGAAGCAGCTGGGATGTGCCAGGCCTGTCCCCAAGTTGTTGGCCAAGGTCACTTGGGCACCTGCAGGATTTGATCCAAAAGCACCCTCAGTCCCAGTCATGGCCCAGTAAGTGGTTAACTGTTGATTTCTGTTTTAAATAAAGCTCTTGGCATCTCCAGCATCTGGAATGCCAGCTGCCAGCATTTTTTATTTTATGGGTGGTGTTGTAAGGGGTGGGAAAGGTCTTGCACTGTGCCACACTGCCTCTTGCACTCACACTGCTGACATGGTTTGCTGTGCTGCTTGCATTTCCCTCTGTTTCCTCAGTTCTTACAGGAAACCTGATTTTCCCAGGATTGCTGACCTCCACACTCCGCAGGAGCGTGTCCTGCAAGGATCAGCTGATAGTTTCCTGGGTAGTGGAGGTCATGGAGGCACCTCGTATGCAATAGTCAAATTCATTCTCCTTTCTTCTGCTCTCAAGCAGTGATTTCCTGCCCACTGGAATCTGCTCTGGAAGCAGGCAGCTGCCTCCACTGACCACTGCCCCAGGGGTGACTGCTCACAGGAGCAGGATATGCTGATTGTAAAGCTGAGCGTGGATTTATCAGAATAAAGTTCTGTGTGGTCCCAGGAGGCTGCAGAAGTTGCTGCTGTTGGGTGTTTGCCTCGAGCAGAGGCAGCTGTGTGTCCTGTTCAGGGAGAAGATGGAACTGAAGGAGCCTCTCTCCGTGTCTGCGCTGGACACACCTGAAACCTGCCTCCACTTAAACGTGTAACAAAGTGGTTGTTGAACTGAGGATTTCATAGGCAAGGGCTGAGAAGCAACAGTTCAGCTTTTAAATATGAAGTTTTATCTTTCTTCTCATGCCTTAAAATAGAGGAAAATATATATTCATGCAACCATGTGGGCTTTGCATCCAGATATCTATCCTTAGGAATATTTCATCCAGAAGGAGATTCTGCATCTAGATATCTATCCCTAAGAAATATTTCATCCACACAGAGATCCTGGGCTAGAATTGAGTGTTGTTTGAAAGCTGGCAAGAAGTCAGGAGTGTGATGATTTTAGAGTGATGTTTGAGGTCACAGACTGTAACTCATATGCTGTCTCTGAGGGAAATTTATTGGGTACTGAAAACATTAACATTGACAGTAACTTGCAGAAAAGAGACATGCTTGCAGCATGGAAAAATTCTTGGAAGCGAGCTTTTCTACCCACCCTCAATCTCGGAAAGATGGGATAAGACTTATGCTTGAAGCAAATACATCCCTAAAGTCTGTAGTCTGAAAAACCAGGATTTTTTTAACCAGTATGAATATTGTAAATGAGATAGGAATTTATGGGATTGGAATAAAAATTGGGTTTTAATGTTGACTGTGTGTGCCCTGTGTGCTATTATGTCTTTGGCTGTGGTGGTGAGAAATGATAAACATGAGTTGACTGTGGCTGGTCTTTATGCTGATCATTTAGCACAATTCCCAAGGGCTGAAGCACCAGTAAAAACTTGAAAGCAGAGGCTATAATGAGAAAAATGACTGCTTGAGGCTTTCATCTGCTGCAGTGCATTTATTTCTTGTGTAGTAAAGAGCATTTGTAAAATGAACCTTGTGTGTGGTCACTCCTTTTTTGTTCTTGCTAACAAATGGGCCACCGAGCTCGTAAGTCAGGCCTGGCCCACGTCTTGGATTATCCTGCTAGCCATGGAGGTGATGGGATCTGAGCAGACCTTCCATGACTGATGTCATATCACTGATGTGATAAACTCAGCAGCAGCTGAAAGTCTTGGTGGGATTTTCCACCTCTGGATCTTTGGCAATTTAGCTTGGAAACTAGATAAAACAAAAAAACTGGGGGTAACTGGGGTGCTTTCTCTGGTGTTTTTGGAAGCTCCATGCCCAGAGCTTGGATTCCCACAGCCATTCCCAGCTCCATGCCCAGAGCCTGGCTCCCACAGCCATTCCCAGCTCCGTGACCAGAGCCTGGCTCCCACAGCCATTCCCAGCTCCGTGACCAGAGCCTGGCTCCCACAGCCATTCCCAGCTCCGTGACCAGAGCCTGGCTCCCACAGCCATTCCCAGCTCCGTGACCAGAGCCTGGCTCCCACAGCCATTCCCAGCTCCGTGACCAGAGCCTGGCTCCCACAGCCATTCCCAGCTCCGTGACCAGAGCCTGGCTCCCACAGCCATTCCCAGCTCCGTGACCAGAGCCTGGCTCCCACAGCCATTCCCAGCTCCGTGACCAGAGCCTGGCTCCCACAGCCATTCCCAGCTCCGTGACCAGAGCCTGGCTCCCACAGCCATTCCCAGCTCCGTGACCAGAGCCTGGCTCCCACAGCCATTCCCAGCTCCGTGACCAGAGCCTGGCTCCCACAGCCATTCCCAGCTCCGTGACCAGAGCCTGGCTCCCACAGCCATTCCCAGCTCCGTGACCAGAGCCTGGCTCCCACAGCCATTCCCAGCTCCGTGACCAGAGCCTGGCTCCCACAGCCATTCCCAGCTCCGTGACCAGAGCCTGGCTCCCACAGCCATTCCCAGCTCCGTGACCAGAGCCTGGCTCCCACAGCCATTCCCAGCTCCGTGACCAGAGCCTGGCTCCCACAGCCATTCCCAGCTCCGTGACCAGAGCCTGGCTCCCACAGCCATTCCCAGCTCCGTGACCAGAGCCTGGCTCCCACAGCCATTCCCAGCTCCGTGACCAGAGCCTGGCTCCCACAGCCATTCCCAGCTCCGTGACCAGAGCCTGGCTCCCACAGCCATTCCCAGCTCCGTGACCAGAGCCTGGCTCCCACAGCCATTCCCAGCTCCGTGACCAGAGCCTGGCTCCCACAGCCATTCCCAGCTCCGTGACCAGAGCCTGGCTCCCACAGCCATTCCCAGCTCCGTGACCAGAGCCTGGCTCCCACAGCCATTCCCAGCTCCGTGACCAGAGCCTGGCTCCCACAGCCATTCCCAGCTCCGTGACCAGAGCCTGGCTCCCACAGCCATTCCCAGCTCCGTGACCAGAGCCTGGCTCCCACAGCCATTCCCAGCTCCGTGACCAGAGCCTGGCTCCCACAGCCATTCCCAGCTCCGTGACCAGAGCCTGGCTCCCACAGCCATTCCCAGCTCCGTGACCAGAGCCTGGCTCCCACAGCCATTCCCAGCTCCGTGACCAGAGCCTGGCTCCCACAGCCATTCCCAGCTCCGTGACCAGAGCCTGGCTCCCACAGCCATTCCCAGCTCCGTGACCAGAGCCTGGCTCCCACAGCCATTCCCAGCTCCGTGACCAGAGCCTGGCTCCCACAGCCATTCCCAGCTCCGTGACCAGAGCCTGGCTCCCACAGCCATTCCCAGCTCCGTGACCAGAGCCTGGCTCCCACAGCCATTCCCAGCTCCGTGACCAGAGCCTGGCTCCCACAGCCATTCCCAGCTCCGTGACCAGAGCCTGGCTCCCACAGCCATTCCCAGCTCCGTGACCAGAGCCTGGCTCCCACAGCCATTCCCAGCTCCGTGACCAGAGCCTGGCTCCCACAGCCATTCCCAGCTCCGTGACCAGAGCCTGGCTCCCACAGCCATTCCCAGCTCCGTGACCAGAGCCTGGCTCCCACAGCCATTCCCAGCTCCGTGACCAGAGCCTGGCTCCCACAGCCATTCCCAGCTCCGTGACCAGAGCCTGGCTCCCACAGCCATTCCCAGCTCCATGAACAGAGCCTGGCTCCTGCAGTCCTGCTCAGAGGCTTTGCTGAAGCTGCTGAGCTGGTGGCTTGGTGTCTGGGCTGTGAGGGACACCAGTGTCCCTGTGCTGGTTCAGCTACAGGCCAGCTGCCACCAAGGTCACGCTCTTAGAGCGTTTCCTTCTCATCATGTACTGAGATACTTTTCCCACGCCGAGTTCCCTTAATTCTGGTCTTGCAGGAAGGGTAGGAGTGACAGCTTTTTGGGGAGCTGCAGCAGTGGGGGCGGGGCCAGGGTTGTTCTGTGTCACACCAGCTCAGAGAGCTGCCCGTGCCCTGCAGAGCTGGGGGATGGTGGAGCAGGTGAACCCCAAACCAGCGCCCAGCTTCTTGGGTGCCCATGTTTGCAGGGCTGATATCCTTATCAGCCAGGGCCACACTGGCCTCTCCAGAGGTGCAGAGGAGATAGCATGATGTGCTGGGAGGAGTGGGAGTGCTTGTTAGTAATTTTTTTAACATTAGTTTTATCTTTTTTTTTTTTTTTTTCCATAAAAATTCCAACACAAAGTCTTCTTGCCAGCCGTATTTGCTGATATCTGTACTATGGCTTAGTTTATCTCCTGGCTACTGCTGAGGTCTCCTGGCAGAAAATCTGCACCATGCACACGAGAGAGGCAGAAATGTGGTATAAAAGGCAGTCCCAGAGGTGTGCAGCAGGATGGGCTGACTTCAGAGTATCTTTGTATTTGGGGTCGGAGTCTTGTCAGTGGGAGCACTGCAGAAACAACATTGAGGAACAAGGGGAAGGGAACTGTGCCTTTTGCTGTGATTCTGATTTTGGCAGGGAAAGCATTTTGAGGTCTGAATGCATTTTTGCAGGTTTTACACATGTTTTCAGGAAATGAGCCCCTGTGCTTGGCACCCAGCTCAGATATGTTGTATATTGGGAGGAGCTTGCTCTGTGCTCCTCAGCCACCCAGCAGCTCAGCCTCCATTTTATTTAGGAAGAGAGGTGAGGGGTAGCCTGGGTGTTGTTTGCAGAGCCCTTTTAGCTTGGCAGTGTTGGTTTTCCTGCCCTGAGCACGTCTTACAGCCATGCACTTCCCCAGCAGGGAGTGTTCTGATGGAACTCTCTCACGTTGGAGATGCTTCTGAGCAGGAAGTGCTGGCATTGGCAAAGTGTCCTATCCTCCTGGGATGTTGCATGGAACCTTCCCAGCAGGCAGTGCCAGGTCCTCACTGTGGCTCTGAGGGAATTTGTCTGACAAATTGCTTGTCCTGAGCTCCTCTGGAGGTTTTTTCCATCTCTGAAGCACAGAGAGACAAGGGCTGTTTGTGAATGATCTGGAGCAGAAGGCATCTTCCAGGCTTTTCCTTGTCCCTTTGCTGGGCTGGGTATTGCAGCCAAATTAAAGTGGAAAAGCACTGGAGCAAGGAGTGTGAATTCTAGATTGCTGTGCTTATTGCTCGCTTGCAGAAGAGCTGTATGGCCAAATCTTCCTTAAATCCATGCTTGGATGGTGTTGCTGAGGCTCTTTGGTATTGGGTCCCACTGTGGGCAGGGGGTTGTTCTGGAAACCGGTTTGGGAAGCTGCTGGATAGGTTGTGGGGGAATATTCCCATGAAGGCAGTGAGTACCTGAGCTGCAGACATCCCTCTGGCTGGTGAGGATTGCAGCCAGGATTGCAGGCTTTCCCTTAACCCCCGTCATTCCCAATCCGTGTCCATCCTGACTGCAGCCAGTTGCAGATTAGTTGGCCTTTAAATAGATCTAAATCGTGTGCTTTTACAGCAATCTCAGCCCAACACTTGCCATGTGCTTGTTTGGGGTCGGTTTGTGCTTCCTTGGTTTTGGGGAAGGTGAAAAGAGGAAGCAAAGGGAAAATCTGAGCTGTTTGTCACAAGGAGCTTGTGGTTTGTGAGAGCCCTGCTGAACCAGCTGTGGTGTGCTAAACTCACTGGGAAAATACCTCTGGAGCCACACGCCTGCATCCCCTTGGGTATTTGAGTTCTGGGATTGGGTTGTCATAAACTCTCTTTTTACTTGAACCCGGGGAGAATAATAACCCCAAGAGGGTGGTTTCAATGTTCCATGCCTGACTTCAGGCATGTGAGCTCAAATTCAAGTGCTTTTTGGGATTTCTCATGCCTAAAAGGGAAGCAGAGATTTCACTGGCTTTATACCCCCAAAAACTAAACAAAGGGCATGGGAAATCTCAGTTTATTGGGAAATGGGCCTTGGAGCACTTGTGCAGGTGGGCTCGTTGTGTCTTACATTTCAGGGATGGAGTGTGGGGTGGGGGTGACAGGGAGTTCAAACACCAGATGTGGGCATGGATGCTCTGGAAGTGGGAGCTGAGCCATGAGGGAGCTGTTGTCCGGCGCGGGTGACGCCGGGAGGGGGTGGTGGCACAACAGCCTTTTGTTGGCAGTATGCAACAGGGAGTGCAGCTCCTGTCCCTGCGCCCTGTGGGAATGCTGTGAGGAATGGGAGAGCTCAGCCTAACCCAGGTGGCTGTGGTGGACTCTGATTCTGCATGGAAATCCTTGTGCCTTGTGCTACGTCCTGTGGGAAGAGCGAGCTGTGCTGCTCAGGCACAGCAGGGACTCAGGGCTGTGGCATCTCTTGTGCTGCCTTCCACTCTTGGGAAGGAAATAAAATACTGTCCCCAGCTATTGAATTGTCCAGTTCTGCCTGGTTTGTTCCCTGTCCTTGATTTCTCTCCTTCCCTCTGCCTGCAGCAGTCCTTGCACCTGACTCCAAAGGGCGTTTCCCACTTGGCCACAGGTATAAATATTCCTCTGTGGCTGCAGAGCCCTTAATGTTACAATATTTTCCAGTATGATGAAGAAATGAATGTTATAAACTGGTTTCTACTTAATCCATAAAATAAACAGTAGAAAAAACAGGTCTTAATCTCCGAGTCTGGAGAGGTCAGTGGTGTAAGAAGCAGCGAGGATGTCACAGAATCATGGAATAGATTGGGGTGGATGGGACTTAAATATCATCTTGTTCTACCCCCTGCCATGGGCAGGGACACCTTCCACTGTCCCAGGCTGCTCCAAGCCCTGTCCAGCCTGGCCTTGGACACTGCCAGGGATCCAGGGGCAGCCACAGCTGCTCTGGGCACCCTGTGCCAGGGCCTCCCCACTTTCACAGGGAAGAATTTCTTTGCAATATCCCATCTAATCCTGCCCCTGTCCATGGGAAGCCATTCTCCCTTGTCCTTCTGGGTCCTTGTCTGAAGCTGCTCCCTCTCTGTTTTATGAAGCTGTTGGCTTTTTGCTGTGGGGGAGTGTGTTTGCTCCTGGCTGTGTTGGATTGAGTTTTGGGTGTAATCTGCAGCAGTTCAGGAGCCTGGATTTGTAATTCTGTTGAGATCTGACAGCCAGAAAGTGTTTCTGAGCTCCAAATACAGCATGGTGGTGGAGCTCACTGGGAAAGTCCCTTGATGTGTCCATCTGCCAGCTCCAGGGGTGAGCCTGGGATTGGTGTCCAGCTCCATCCCACATGAGTAGTGACAAACGTTGCTGTGAGGGCTCTGTACCTCTCAACCAGAGACTCAAAACCCACCCCAAACCACAAACATTGTCACTCTCTTTCCTGACAGTTTGTACCTTTTCCTTTTCAAACTCTTCAGATGTTTCTTATTTTCTCCTTGAGTCCTGCCTAGGGGAGGAGGAGCTGGGATCATCCCTGCTGGCTCTGCCCCTGTGCTGTGTTGGCCATCCAGCTGAGGTGTGGGACCTGCAGGAACCTGTCTGGTTGTGCAGGGAAGGCTGTTGCTGGATCTACACTCAGCCCCCAAACTTGGACAGCAAAACTTCCTTGGAAAACAAATAATTATGTAAGGCAAGGTTGTTGTTTACAAATCCCCCTAAGACCGTGCAGCAACAGCAGGAGATTTTTCTGTAAATGCTGTTTAAATTAGGAAATACATGCTGTGTAAGCAGTGTCCAGGGAGCTCAGTGGTGCCCTGAAAATGGTCTGGTTGGCTGCTGGTGCCTCCTGCTTGTTCCAGAGCTCCCAGCAGGTCCCTGTTGGAGCACTTGGTGCTGCTTTCCCAAGAGAGGGCTGAGTCAGAGGCTGCTCGTGAGCTGTTCTGGCTCCTCCTGAGCCATGCTAGTTCCTGGATAATGCTGGGGTGAAGTCCCTGGAGTGTGTGGTCTGAGGCTGGGAGTTCAGATGCAGCCTCTGAACCCCTCAGTGCCCAGATTTCACTGGTTGTGGTGTAAGAGCAGGGAGTGAAAGCTCAGGGTGAAGAAGACACTGGGATAAGGAAGACAAAACCTCCTGAGTCTTTAGAAGTCTCTCCTGCTCACCTTATGCTTCTCTGAGCCTGTCCTGGGGAGGTGGCTGAGTGTGAGCCTGACTTACATTTACACCAAGAAACAGTGATGAGATGGGAATTCAGTGTTTGAGATCCTATGGACAGGCCAGCAGAGCTGGGGGTGTTCACCTGGAGAAGAGAAGACACCAGGGAGATGTCAGAGCCCCTCCCAGGACCTAAAGGGGCACCAGGAGAGCTGGAGAGGGACTGGGGACAAGGCATGGAGGGACAGGACACAGGGAATGGCTTCCCACTGCCAGAGGGCAGGGACAGATGGGATATTGGGAAGGAATTGTTCCCTGTGAGGGTGGGCAGGCCCTGGCACAGGGTGCCCAGAGAAGCTGTGGCTGCCCCTGGATCCCTGGCAGTGTCCAAGGCCAGGCTGGATGGGGCTTGGAACAGCCTGGGACAGTGGAAGGTGTCCCTGCCCATGGCAAGGATGGGACTGGGTTAAGGCTTCTTCCAACCCAAACCACTCTGTGATTCTATGATGTAGAATCAGGTGTGCTGATTCTGAGGCTGATAGGAAAGCAATGGTTTTGAGATAATCAGGGAAATCTGTAGGATGAGAGTGTGAATGTATTTCAGGATATAACTGTATTTGGATTTCCCTGTGGAGGTGCCTTAGAACACGGGTGATACTGGACACTGGCCTTGCCAGCTTTGAAGGGCACCTTCAGTTCAGTGTTTGTGTAGCTCCCTGATGGGTTTCAGGTGGATAATCCAGTTTGGAGACCTGTCCCTCACTACCCTGAGTGTTTCTGGCCCACTCATAGTGCCGGATGCTCCCAGCCAGGACAGAATGTCACAAGGTCCTTCAGGTGCCACTCCCGCCCTGCTTGGCTGAACTGGGGCAGCTGTTGAGCTGCCAGGATTGCAGGAACGCTCTGGTCCCAGGGTTGGGCTGCTGAGAGCTCCCTGATCTCCTGTGGGTGCTCAGGCTGGAATTCTGCTGTGCCTGGGGTGCGGGGACAGTCTTGTTTCCCTGCTGGGCTCCTCTGCCTGATGCCGTCAGAGCTGTCAGATAAGAAGTCGAGTTTTAGGAGGGACAAGGCTACCCAGAATGGTGCAGAGCCTTGCTGGTGGACAGAAAATTCTAAGAGAATTCCATGGGTATCCCTTGTGCTTGTTAAGTGTTGGGAGCAGAGAGTGAGCTGGGCTTGTTCATTCCTTGCTGTGTCCTGTTAACTTCCAGCAGAGCCACAGAGTTACAATTACAGATTCTGTGTAAGCAGCATTTTCCCAGCATCCAGAGCTCAATCTTCGGCTGTTAGTATATCACCAAAACCACAGCTGTGGAGCTGGCAGGCAAAAACCATTTTATTATCTCCTTTTTCACCTTCTTCTCTTTGCTCTGTAGATAAACCTGTCCTGTGAGCCCTTACAGGGAGATTTGTTCTTTATATCCAGGAAGATTTGGAATGGTTGTTAAAAATTGGGAGCATCTTTCTCTTGCACAGCACTGGCATGCTGAGCAGCCTCCTGGAGCTCAAGTGTCCCTTCAGAAGTAGGAAGCAGGTCTTTAATTTGTAATTTGCTGCTCTTTTATGGCACTGCAGTGTGTAGCTGCTCTGTCAGGCTGTAGAATCCAAGTCACTGAAAATCAGACTCCAGGAGTTTTAGACTGAAGCCCTTTTAAGGAACTGATGCTGTAAATTGTCTTGTCAAGCTCTCTGTGTTTAGATTCGTGGTGTTTAGGAGCTGAAGCAGCTTTTTCAGTCAAAAAAGGGAGAAATGCTATAAATAATATTTGAAAAAGAAAGTCTTTCAATATTTTTGCAAAACCTGTCATTGTGAGTGGCTGGGATAGAAGAGCTCTGCTCGGCTGGTGGGTAGAGTGGGTGATGGAGATGCCAGAAATTTCTACGATTCTGTTGAAATAAAAAAGGAAAATATATATTCAGAGCAGCAACATCTGCTGGCTTGGACAAAATCCATGTGGGAGTTGGGATCTGTGTGTGTCCAGAGGAGGCTGGACAGCTGAGACAGGGTCTTGGTGGCATCATGGTAAAGGATATCAATGGTTTTAGAGTAAGGAATCTCCTCTCTGATGATCTTAGCGCCTCCGTAACAACACTGGTCTTGCCACAAGCCTGATTTTGGGGATAGGCCATGACATCTGTCTGTGATTCCTGTCCTGCTCTGTCTGGAGCTGGGTGCCTGGGCTGGGCAGTGTTGCCTTGGGCCAACCACTCAAGGCTTCCGTGGAGCGTGTCCTGATGCTTTGGGATCCTGCTGTCGGGAAAAGAGACATATTGATGTTGATATGATGATGTTTGCTGTCCCCTGGCTGGGTGGGTGGGTGCTTTAGTCCTCCCTGTGGTATTTTAGGATATTTTTTCTCTCTGGTGTGTCCTGGCCAGGACTCTCTCCAAGGCTGTCATTCCCCCCCAGCCTCCCATGCACAGCTCTAATTCTGGCTCTCCGAGGGCGAATCCCAGCAGTTTTTGCTCCCTCGCAGAGCTAAAAAATCCCGGTGGCTCAGCTGCCTCCACCTCTGTGTGCTCCGTTGTGGTTATGGGGACAGTTGGTGTTGGGACAGACGGAGATGAGAGATCTCTGGGGTCAGTGCTGATCTTGGAGCATGCAGTTTATTTCATAGGGCGTGGGTATAGGGGCCCTGCTGAGAGCTGCCAGTCACAGCTCAGAGCAGGAACAGAGATAGAGTAAAAAGAGTAAGAGCAATGAGTAAGAGAGTAAAAGTAAGAGTAAAAGCAAGAGTGTAAAAGTAAGAGGGTAAGAGCAAGAGAGCGAAGTTCCCATTACAATGCCTTAAATCTTCTACGTTGAATATTCTAATTTACACTAACCAATGTAGTACGATATACAAATCCTATAGCATTTACATATAGCCTATAAGAATCACTACATTACCATACTGTGTTATATTTTAAACCCTAGAAACTACTCTTTGGACCCCTCTTGCCAAGCTGGTAGGGTCTGCTCTGACCCT
Source organism: Leptocoma aspasia (assembly GCA_013399835.1). NCBI lineage: Eukaryota > Metazoa > Chordata > Aves > Passeriformes > Nectariniidae > Leptocoma > Leptocoma aspasia. The sequence goes on from VXAX01000710.1 coordinate 55,372, forward strand.
TGGGCTCTTGGTAAGGAGAAGGGCATTGTTTAATCAAAAAGAAATTACCTTCAGCTGGCCACACTGTTGTTCTTCTGTTGTTCAGTAACAGAGGCTCGGCATCTTAGACATGGAAACTTGCTTTCAATTCTATTTCACTTCTATGTTTCATATTCTCAATGTCTAAACAGTCATATTTATAAGGCTTTCCTATTTCATCCTTCCCAACACTCCGTGTCCATGTTTAACCTCCCTCAGCCAGGTGCTCTCCAAATGCAGCGCTCCCATGGCTGCGGGAGGGGCAGAACCGGAAAATCTGCCGGGATCACGTTATGCAAGAGCCGAGTGCGGGCGGTGAATAAGCAGATCCAGCTGACCACCAGGGCTCTGAAGGGCACCTCTGCTTCTTTTCCCCGTGTGTGGACACAGGAGGCTCTGTTGGCTCCAGGCTGGGTCAGGTGCCTGCCTCGTGTGTGGGTGCTGATTGATAGGAATTGATTTCCCGTGCAGGTTGGCACGGGGAGGGAGCTGGGAGAGCAACATGCCGGTTTTCTTGGGTGAGAGAGCGAGGCTGAATGTCTGCAGTGGGTTTAGTGCAGTCACCTTGGAGACCTTTGCTTTGTGGAGAAGAGAAAATGATTTTAGCAGCTCTCTCAAGGTGGGAAGGGATCCCTCCTGGGAACATGATACATGCTGCAGCGTGAAGGGATGACTTGGGAATGAAAATTGGGGCTTGATTCCTTTGGGGCTGACTCACCCCCGCAAAAAGTGTAACCACACTGTGCACTGGGTCTGAACTTGCCCTGTGGTGCTGAGAGGCACGAACTGTAAGTGTTTAGGAGGCACCAGGAGGATTTTGTGTCCTCATGTCAGGCTTGGATACGGCCCTGGCATAAATCTGTCCCACAAAGCAGTGTCAGGGTTGAGCAGGTGACATATGTCCTTGAGGTGTTTGGAGGGTTTGGGGATTTGAGTTCCTGGTCAAGCAGAGTGGCTTCCTTCTGTGTAACAAGCAGCCTCAGGAATCAGGGTGGCAGTGGGTGTCCCTGGGCCCATTCTTCCCTGGGAGGGACCATATCTCCATCCTGTAGTGAACTTGAACACCAACACTTCCTGAGAACAGCTCTAGGCTGTGCCTGTAAAGCCTCCCTGCTCTGATGTTCTTGTGGAATTACAGAGTCATTGAGGTTGGAAAAACCCTCTGAGGTCATTGAGGTCAACCATTACCCTGCCACTGGCAAGGCCACCACTAATCCATGTCCCCACATCCACACGACTGTTAAATCCCTCCAGGGATGGGGACTCCAGCACTGCCCTGGGCAGCTGTGCCAGTGCCTGACCACCCTTTCCAGGAAGAAATGTTCCCTAATATCCACCCTGAGCCTCCCCTGGCCCAGCCTGAGGCCGTTCCCTCTCCTCCTGTCCCTGTTCCCTGGGAGCAGAGCCCGACCCCCCCAAGCTGTCCCCTCCTGTCAGGGAGTTGTGCAGAGCCACAAGGTCCCCCCTGAGGCTCCTTTTCTCCAGGCTGAGCCCCTTTCCAGCTCCCTCAGCCTCTGCTGGGGCTCCAGCCCCTTCCCAGCTCTGTTCCCTGCCCTGGACACGCTCCAGCCCCTCCAGGTCTCTCTTGTCAGGAGGGTCCCAGAGCTGCCCCAGCACTGGAGGTGCCCCAGCAGTGGCAGCACAGGGGACAGGCACTGCCCTGCTCCTGCTGCCACCCCAGGGCTGGGACATACGAGGTCTAAGCACACTTGGACAAAAGCAGTGACGGAAGGGAGAGGGTATAAAGAGACACAAAATGCTGGATTCTGAAGGTGGGACAGCTGGGAGAAGGGGGAAGAGCAGCAGTGGAAATGAGATGAGAAAGCCAGTTGTGTAGTTGGTAACTTTGCTTTTAGAGCAGCCAGAAGCAGTGGACACGGTGGGATGTGAGTGTGTAAGGAATGATGGGGTGTTCCTCCTCCAGGGGAACAAGCTCCATCTAAACAAGCCTGTTCTTCTTTGTTTGGGGACCTTTTCCAGCTTTAGTGGATTGGATGCGAGTGCTGCCAGCTCGGGATGTCTCCACAGGTCTGTGCTGTGCAGGAGGGCGCCTTGGAGGTGTTTTGGGGTCAGGTACAGGGGCACTGACACTTCCTTGTCCCTCTGTTCCCGTGCAGGACACAGGCAGAGATGGCCCACACGTGCCGGGGCACCATCAACCTGTCCACAGCCCACATCGACACGGAGGACTCGTGCAACATCGTGCTGTCCAACGGGGGCAGGACCTACCACCTGAAGGCCAACTCGGAGGTGGAGAGGCAGCGCTGGGTCACGGCCCTGGAGCTGGCCAAGGCCAAGGCCATCCGCATGCGGAACAACCAGTCAGGTATGGTGCACTGAGGGGCAGCCAGGGCCTGCCAGTTCCTCCTGCTCACCCAGCTCTTCTGTGCTTCTTCAATGGGGCAGGACCCACCCAGGTGCAGTTTCGTGCATAGCTGGGAGTTGCTGATGGTCTCCCAGGGACACAAAGGGTTGGACACGGCCCTGCTGCAGCTGCCTGGGCAGCTCTGAGCAGGTCTTTAAAGCCGTGGGAATGGCTGTGCATTGTGGAGAGCCAGTGACAATGAGCTAATGATGCTGCTTCTGGAATGCAGAATGACACGTCTTTCTCCTGGAGACTTTGTGCTGGGAATGCTGTAAATGCTGTGGTCAGGGGCCTGAGCACGACATGGGTGGTGTTCCATAGCTTGGGGAGGTTTGGTGGATGAATGACAGATATTTAGTTGAGCTGTTTCTGTGTGCATCTCTCCTTCTGCCCCTTTGTTGTGGTGTTTATTGGAGTAGGTTTGGGACAGCTACACTTTGTAAAGCTGTCACAGCCCTGTGCCTAGTCCACAGCTCCTTCCCAGGGTGACATTGTTCTGCTCTGTAATGGGTCAGTTAGGCTTGACAGACAGAATATTTTAGAAATATTTCAATGATTCTATGAGTTGCATTTCAGTGTTTATAACTCTTCTGGGATTAACATTGGGTTTTCTTCTACAAGCAAGCACAACTTCAAGCTGCAGTAAACAAATTTCAGAAATGGAAAAGAGAAGGATTCAGGGAGACCTTAAAGCACTTTCTAGTGCCTAAAGGAGATCCAGGAGAGATGGAGAGGGACTTGGGACAGGAGTGCCAGGACACAGGGAATAGCTTCCCACTACCAGAGGGCAGGGACAGATGGGATATTGGGAAGGAATTGTTCCCTGTGAGGGTGGGCAGGCCCTGGCACAGGGTGCCCAGAGAAGCTGTGGCTGCCCCTGGATCCCTGGAAATGTCCAAGGCCAGGCTGGATGGGGCTTGGAGCAATCTGGGATAGTGGAAAGTGTCCCTGCTTGTGGCAGGGGCGTTGGACTACATGATATTTAAAGTCCCAGCCCAAACCATTCCGTGATTGTAAGTGCTGTGAACTTTCTGTCCCTTCAAATTCCAGCTCTGGAACATGCAAATACTGACAGAGAGCCCAGCTGATCGAGGAGAAGGGGGAAGTTTCTGGGCACGCTTGTTTAGCCAGGCAGGGTGGACACTGTGCTGGTCCTGGCTGCACTGAGGTGGCTGTGGGGGCTGCCAAGTCCTTCAGCTGGGTGGGTGTGTGGGAAGGGATCTCCTGGAGAGCTGGTGTGTGGCTTTGCTTTCCCTTTGGAGCCGTGGGGCTGTGGCAGTGCTGGGTCAGGCTGGAGCAGTCACAGGGGCTGTCAGGCACGCTGCCTCCCGAGTCAGGCACAGCTATTTTGGTTTGTGTCTGCCCATAAAAATAGCAAATGCAGAGCCTGGCTGTGCTGAGGCTCTGGCTCCCGGGTGCTGTGGATGTGGATGTGGCTGCGCTGCCCCGCGGCTCTGCTGACTCAGCTCTGATCCAGCCTAGGAGCTGCTGGGAGAGAAAATCCACACCAGACTCCTGCTTTTCCAGGCTTTCCTGGTCTGACCAGAGGGGATAAGACACTCTATAAAGGATGCTAAATCCTTGTGCTGTGGAGGTGGAGCTGGGCACATCAGTGAATTAGTTTATGCCTTAATGTTGACCTGGCTGATGGTTTGTCCCAATTAGAGATCTTTTAATTATAGTAAAGAGAGACTGTGTGTTTGGCTTGAGTCAAAATAGAATTCCTGATGTTGTGTCCCTATGAGCACTGGGGTGGATGTTTACAAGTAAAGGGAAGAGGTTCTGGATTTGCTTTAAAAGTCCCTAGTCCTTCAAGTCTGCTCATGTGCAGAATTGTCTGAGTTGCCTCCTCTTATTCTGAGGGATCCCCAAAACCTGTGTGTTCCCCAAGGGCTGCTCTGCAGAGCCCAGGTGGGCTCCAATGAGTGCAAAGGGTGGTGAGCAGCCGAAGGGATTTGTGCCCTCAAGGAGGAGCATCCATGGCTCTGGGAGGCCAGAAGGTGGGGAGAGGGTGGCAGAGGGGGCAGGTAAGGTGGGCAGAGGAGCAGGTTTGTGTCTGATGTTGTCTGTCCTTCTGGGAAAGGACACAAAGAGCATCCTTGTGGCCATCTGTGCTCATGGGCACTGCCTGCTGCCCTGCCCTTCAGAGGCCATGGCCTCACCACCCTCACTGAGAAGAGTTTCTTCCCAATGTCCCATCCATCCCTGCCCTCTGGCAGTGGGAAGCCATTCCGTGTGTCCTGTCCCTCCATCCCTTGTCCCCAGTCCCTCTCCAGCTCTCCTGGTGCCCCTTTAGGCCCTGCAAGGGGCTCTGAGCTCTCCCTGGAGCCTTCTCCTCTCCAGGTGAGCACCCCCAGCTCTCCCAGCCTGGCTCCAGAGCAGAGGGGCTCCAGCCCTTGGCGCATCTCCGTGGCCTCCTCTGGACTCTCCCCAGCAGCTCCAGGTCCTTCCTGTGCTGGGCCCCAGGGCTGGGGCAGCTCTGCAGGTGGGGTCTCACCTGAGTGGGGCAGAGGAGCAGAATCCCCCCATCCCCTGCTGCCCACACTGGGGGCTCAGCCCAGGGCTGAGGGGGTTTCAGAGCCAGGGCACGTCCAGCCTCACCCACCAGCACCCCAAAGTCCTTGTCCCCAGGGCTGCCCTCAAGGAGTTCCTCTCCCTGTCTGTGCTCGTGGCTGGGATTGCCCTGACCTGGATGCAGGACCTGGCACTGGGACTTGCTGAACCTTGTGAGGTTCTCCTGGGCCCTCTCCAGCTTTCCACCCCCATGGATCTCCTCATCCTCCTGTTGTGTCGACTGTCCCGCTCAGCCTTGAATCACCCACAAACCTGCTGGAGCCTGAGCTGGGATTTCATTCACTGTTTCTGCAGGAATCAGTGATCCCTCAGTGCTGTCAGGGTGTTTGAGATTTGATGGGAAATTTGATGGGTAGAAGGATTGGCAAATTGCTGCCCATCTTTTCACTGCTGGCTCACCATTTTGGGGTGGATGAAAAGGATCTTTCCCCCAGGAGTTCTCCTGAATTGAACAGCTCTGGAAGTGTTTTTAACTCAGCTGCTGGCAGGAGCTGTGCACCCACAGGGGCCATTTCACAGGACTGCTTTTCATGTCTGTTTTTAACACCAAAACCTGTCCCCAAACCAAGTATGGGATGGGAGACTTTGCTGTTCTGTGCATGGGGAGCTCTGTTTCCCCTCTGCCCACTGTGGAGTCAGGAGTATTTTGGTAACGAGCTGTGACCTGGGACACTGGTACTGGGAGATGTGACCCAAGCTCCCTGTCCTCATCCTACTTCCCAGGGAGAAACCTGCACAGGCATTCTGGGCAGATTAGTGGCAGAAAGTGAGAGTGGAGCTGAGCTGCTGGCTTAGCTCTCTCCTCAATTACCACATGTGCTTAATTCCTCTAAAACACATGTAGAGTGTGACAGGAGGACAGGACAGTCCCAGATCTAGCTCTGTTCAGCCAAATGTGGCATTCCTATTTCTAGGTGGGACTGCAAAGTGTTGGTAAAGTTGTAGTAAACTAGATTTGTCCTCATCCAGCTCTATCACCTGCTTTTATGAGTACTTGCTGTGGCCCTGTGCTGTTACCTGGCCTGAAAATCAGATTTCTGTATTCACCCTCTGTATTTGGTGACTGTGGCTGGTGCATTTTCTTTAAACAAATACAAAAATAGATATAAAACTATCCTTTCTTTTTAGAGCAGTATCATGACATCCAGGAATTGTATGAGTACTGAATATATTATTGTTTTCTTGGCTCTGTGATAAGGGGGTCTTTGGAAAAGTGTGCAAGGGAAGAGTGGAAATCTGTTCCTGGTGTTTTAAACACTAGGAAAACTCCCCAAAATGGACTTGGGCTGCTTAGAGGGGGAGTTGGTGACTCCTTTTTGGTTCCCTGCTCGGGGATCCCTGGCAGGAGAGAGGGTGAGAGCTGTGTTGTGATTCCAGTGCTCACCTGATGCAGAGCAGATTCCAGGCTGACAGAAAGTGATCTTGGTGCTGAAATCCAGGAGTTCACTGGACAGGTCAGTGCTGGTGTCTCTGCCAAGAACAACTCACCTGCCAACCACCCTCAGAGGCTCTGGTTCCTTTGGCTGAGGCTGGAGTCAGTGCAGCAGAAAAACCGGGAATTGATAATCAGAGTGGAAAAGAAGGAATGCAAGTTTGCTCTGTGTGATCTCTTCCCTGGAGATGCCCTGTCAGTGACTCACAGGGTTTTCAGCAGAACTTGAAAAGAAAACCCAAACAACCAATCAGGCACAAGATTAATCTGAGAAATAAAATCTCCTCCAACAAGGGAAGGAGGATGATGGAAAGTAAGATTTTCATCTGGGAGAAGGACAGCTGAAGGTGCCACATGGATGATGGTCAGTGTTGCAGGAAATGTGCTGGAGCCCCAGGAGAGGCTGAGGGAGCTGGAAAGGGGCTCAGCCTGGAGAAAAGGAGGCTCAGGGGGGACCTTGTGGCTCTGCACAACTCCCTGCCACGAGGGGACAGCCGGGGGGGTCGGGCTCTGCTCCCAGGGAACAGGGACAGGAGGAGAGGGAACGGCCTCAGGCTGGGCCAGGGGAGGTTCAGGGTTGATATTAGGGAACATTTCTTCCTGGAAAGGGTTTTCCAGCCCTGGCACAGCTGCCCAGGGCAGTGCTGGAGTCCCCATCCCTGGAGGGGTTTAACAGCCATGTGGATGTGGCACTTGGGAGCAATGGGTTATTGGTGGCCTTGGCGGTGCTGGGGAATGGTTGGACTTGATCTTAAAGGTCTTTTCCAACCTCAACAGTTCTGTGACTGTCTGATTCTAGGAAAAGTTGGGGACAAGTGCTTATAACAAGAAAAAAGAGGGAATTATCAGCTCATAGGTTTAAACGGAGCAGGAATAATTAATATTTTGTACAACATCCAGTTAAATGGTGGCACTTGCTGCCGGGAGCCAGAAAATCCAGGGAGACTCAACAGATTTGGGCACAATTTCATCCCTTGGGGTACAAGCTGTAACTGGCTGTGTATGCAATGTGACCTGGGGGCTCCTTGTGCAGCACAGCTCTGACAGTGAAGGATCAGTGTCCAGAGGAACCACTGCCTGTGCCCTGTCCCAGTATCCTGTTTCCTAAATACCAACTGCAGTTTGCTTGCTGGGGAAGAGATGAAATTTCCTGGGGTTTTAGGCTGACCTTGTGTGACCATCCTGGGGAGGATTCACATTGAAACCAACACCCTGAGGTGTGGGTCAGTGATCTGGGTTAGCGGGGGTTGATTACTTGGGTTACCTGGTTATTCCTCCTGCTTTAATCCATTGTTTTCTTCTTGAAAAACAGGGAGGGATTGCTTTTGGGGGCTTTCTGTGGACTGCAGGAGGGTGGGAGCTCCGAGCAGCGGGGAGGAAGAGTGGAAGAGGGCTGGTGATGCCCTCTGCTCTGGTCCTGGGATGAGTTCCTGTTGCAGTAGAGTGGAAAGGGAAAATCCAGCTCTGGAGAGGGACACTGGAGCCATAGGGATCCCACCCACACCCACTGCAGAGTGGGGGTGTAGTTGGGTGGATGGAAGCCAAGGGGCAGCTCAAGCCAGCAAGGAGTTCCCCTTCAGCATCCCAAATCCAGCCTTTATGGCAGTACTAAAAAATAGCCATAAGTAACTATTCCTCAGCTTTCCCTTTAGTCACTCCACTGATAATGTCACTTTGTTGCTCTACTCATTTTGGCTGGTTTTTGTCCTTTTTCCAAGGCAGGGGTTTGTTTGCAAAAACCATTTTGAGTTGGGCCTATGACACTGCAAAGCATCTGGCACCTTCCCTGTCCCATTCCATGAATTATCCCCTTGTTGCTCCCCTCGTCCTCACAGAAGCTCCTGGCCAGGTGGCCTTGGCTTGTGGCTCTGCTGGGGTTGTGGCAGGACAGGACAATTCCTGTCATTGTTGTCCCAGCTCATCGCTGGCTGTAACAATCCAGCTATTCCCAGCTCTTTTGACAACAGCATTCCCTTCTCCCCTCCTCCCTGTGAGTTTCCCCATCACTGTGAGCTGTTTTCCCTGTGCTGGAGGGCTCGTGCCTGGAGGCACTGGCTGCCAGTGCTGTAACCTTGCTCTTCTAATTGTCTTTTTATCCTTGGAGTCTTGATTTCCCAGCTGTTGTTAACTATGCCAGCAGCTGCTGCTGTGAAAAACAGAATTGACAGTGTTGCTGATGGACTTGTTTGCTTGGATTTCCCATTCCTAATGATTCCTGTCTCCTCTCAGTGCCTTCTGCTCTCACTTGGGTTGCCTCCTGCAGTTGGCAGGATGCTCTGGCTCCCCAGTTTCCTGATGGATTGGAGTGGGTTGGTCCATCTCAGCCACCCTGGTGAGCTGCAGCCAACACTTCAGCTCCTCCTGCCACAGCCACAGGGATGCTGGAGGGCAGGAAGGGTTTGCAGAGGGATCTGGACAGGCTGGATCCATGGGAACCTGTGCCAGGGGAGGGACTTTGGACAAAGGCCTGGAGTGACAGGTTGGGTGGGATACTTGGAAGAAATTGTTCCCCGTGAGGGTGCTGAGGCCCTGGCACAGGTGCCCAGAGAAGCTGTGGCTGCCCCTGGATCCCTGGAAGTGTCTGAGGTCAGGTTGGATGGGGCTTGGAGCCAGCTGGTCTAATGAAAGGTGTCCTGCCCGCGGCAGGGGGTGGGTCTGGATGAGTGTTGCAGCGTGGCAGGATGGTGGAAATGCTGGAACCTTCCTGGAAGTGTCTCCTTCAGCAGCTGCTCGGGGGGAGGCCATGGGAACAGGCATTTCATGTCCATGCACACACACAGGGCACAGAGAGCTCAGCAGAGGAAGGACAGGAAGGGTCTCTGTGGGATGTGATGTTTATTGCAGCCACTGAAGGGATCAGGGACAAAGCCACACCATGTGCTCTGCACGAGCTGAGCTGTGGGAGGGCACAGGGGGACAAGGACACCAGCAAAGGGCAGTGGCCTCCAGGGAAGATGGGCTGGCCACCAGGGGTACACAACCAATGAGGAAACAGGGAAAGGAGGAACCAGGAGAGGTTGGGACATACGGGGAAAGGAACTGGGATGGATCCCAGTGTTATGGAAGACTCCAGAGGGGGAGTCTTTTCTGTCTGCTTAGATGGAGAAAGCTCTATGGTAGGTCTTTCCAAGGAAATGCCCTGGGGTTTTGGCTGAGGGGAAAGGATTCAGAGGATTCCACAACTCCCCTGTTTTTTCTTACTGTGAAGACTTCCCCAATGGATTTCTGCAGACACTTAACTAAACAAGGAAACATAAGTAAAACGATAAAAACAATGATTACAACCCACAAAATCCCTTTGACAAAAGATGAAACCCATCCTGTCAACTTCATTGTCTGAAAAGTTCATTGATGTAATCTGAGTTATTCTCAACTTTTAAATCCTTTACTTGCTCCTTCAGCTTCTGGATGCTTGCGTGGATAGATGTTGAGTGGGAAGAGAGGTTGAAGCAGTACATCCTTTCAAAGTCTTGGCACCTGTCTCCATGGGCAAGCAGTGAAAAGTCCATTCCTGCTTGGTTCTATAGTGTTGCCTGCTTGGTGTTATCAGCATTTGTTAGCAGTTCACTCAGTGCCTAGGGCATAGCATTCGTTTGCTTACTTAGCTAGCACTTTCAATTTTCTTAGCATTTTTAAAGTTTTTGCAGCAGCAACCTGAGGGGCTGATACTGAGGCTGCTATTTTGTTTCTTCTGCATCAAAAGTCAATTTCATTTTTGCAGTCCCACCCCAAACCAGTGTAGGGTTTTCTTATCTACACAGCCTCCAACTGCTCCCTTCTCCTGGTGGCTGCCTGGTGGTGCAAACATGAGGAGGATGGGAGGAATCTTTGGATTTTTCTATTTCACAAGCCAGGAACCACTTCCCTCCCCTCTCTCCCCCACCTTGTTATTTTTCTAATCTGTTTTTAATTCCCTTGCTGCTGTTTTCCACTCCACTGGCATGTGGGGATGGAGTAACCCCAGAGCTGAGCTTCCCTCCTCGCTGTGGTGCCGCTCTTCCCGTGATTCCCAGGTACCACACCACGCTGGCTGTCGTTGTTTTGCAGATGTAATCCGTGATAATCATTCCCAGCAAAGGAACCCAGAAAACAGTACTTACATAACAGCACGAATTAAACATTCCAGCAGGAGCTCAGAGCAGCCAGCAGTATTTAGGCCATTCCTGCTGCTCCTGCCTCATCCTCCAGAGTGAGCAAAGGAGCCGTGGCTGCTCCTCGGCACTGGATGGTGGTCATGGTCCAGTGGAAGCTGTCCCTGCCCATGGCAGGGGTTGGAATAAGATGGGCTTTAAGATCCTTTCCAACCTAAACTATTCCATGATTCTATGACAGGACACAGGGAATGGCTTCCCACTGCCAGAGGGCAGGGGTGGATGGGATATTGGGAAGGAATTGTTCCCTGTGAGGGTGGGCAGGCCCTGGCACAGGGTGCCCAGAGAAGCTGTGGCTGCCCCTGGATCCCTGGCAGTGTCCAAGGCCAGGCTGGACAGGGCTTGGAGCAGCCTGGGATAGTGGAAGGTGTCCCTGCCTATGGCAGGGGAACTGGATGAGCTTTAAGTTCCCTTCCCACCCAAACCATTCTGGGATTCTGTGATTCAGAAGTGGGATGGGAATTGATGTCACAACTCCTGCTGCTCCAGTCCTGCTCTTACCCCTGCCCAAGGGCAGAGGCACATGCCCCTTGCCTCCCCTGCCCTGTGCCACTGCCCAGGGAATCCTGGTGCTCCCTTCTCTGGGCTGTCACCCTGTCCTTTCACCCTCTTGGCAGCCTTTTGGAATGTTCTAGGGCTTCTGAAATCCCTCAGCAGGGCTGGCATTCAGCTGTGTGTGGCGAGCCAGGCCCTGTGGCAGTTTCTGTGGCAGGCCCTGTGGAGTTTTTTGGGCTCCTGTGTTTTCAGCATTCCAGGTGAAGCTGCAGCAATAACTCCCTGGAAATAAACACAGGAACGTGACAGAGCAGAGGAGTGGTGGGGGCGAGGCTCTGGGAAGGGCTGGTGCAGCAGGAGAGGAGCAGGGGTGGGCAGGAGTCTCTGTGCCCACGCTGGAGCTGGGAAATCGCTCCTGCTGCAGGAGGGGGGTGGGATGTGCAGCACGAGGCTTCTGGGGGAGGTTTAGATTGGAAATTGGGGAAAATTCCTTCACAAAAAGGGTGGTCAGGCTTTGGAACAGGCTGCCCAGATGGTGGAGTCCCCATTCCTTGGGGATTTCACAGCCGTGTGGATGTGGCACTTGGGTACGTGGGCGGCCTTGGCAGTGCTGGGGAACAGTTGGACTCAATGTTCTCAGAGGGCTTTTCCAACCTGAGTGATTCCATGGTTCTCTGAACTCTGCTGGCATACCAGGCCCATTCTTTCCTCACCAGGGTGACCTGGGACAGCTGTGGTGAAGGAAAGGCCCCATTTTGGCTGAGCTCATGCAGAAGGAGTTTGGTGCAGGAACACTGGGAGGAGAAATCCTTCTGGGTCCTTGCTCAGTCCTGCCTGTGGGAGCTGAGAGGGTGGGCAAAGCCCAGGGGCTAAAGTATCCCATTGTACACATAAGGCTCAGTTCACTCTGTGCCAAGTTGGAGAGCAGATCTTCTCCAGCAAAAATGGGAGGGAAGGGGACAAATTCATGTGGTGAGGATTGTGCTACTCCTGGAGTTGATAAATAGCATGGAAAAACTGGTGATAAAGTGATAAATACCAGGGCAGGATGGTCTCTGCTGTGCCATGTTTGTAGGTACCACATTTATTCCAAAAATGCTGTGGATTGTGCTACTGGTTTGTGTTTCTCCCATGCCCATCTCCTATGTTTCTTTACATCTGTTTTCCCCTCATTTCATTATTTATGGTCCTTTCCCCCTGTGCTGTGGACAAACACTGTGACTGTGTGGCCTGAGTAAGGGGATTTCCATCATTCCATGTTTTCCAGCTGTTGATAAGTCAGTGTTTCCTTTCTCTCATTTTCAATGCCTTTTTTTTTTTGTTTTTTGTTGCTTCCACACAATCTCCTCCCTTCCACACATCTTTTTGATGAGAGAATTTTCCAAGGTCACTTGGCAAGGCTGCAAAGCCCAAACCAGTGACCCCTGGGCAGCTGTGCCCACATTTCACCTTAACTCAGGGCTAATTAGTTCCCTTGGGGAATTGCACGTGGTGCTTTGTGACTTCCAGCCAAAGGGGTTGGAACAGCCTTTGCAGGGTCACAGAATCATGGAAGGGTTTGGGTTGAAGGGACCTTAAAGCTCATCTTGCCCCACCCCCTGCCATGAGCAGGGACACCTTTATCCCAAGGGGGCAGAGATTTCCCATTCCCAGTGCCCAGCTGGTGCCCTTCAAGGATGGACCGTGTGTGCTGAGTTTATCCCAGCTCAACTGAAAAGTTCCCAAAATTACAAACCCAGTCAATATTAGCAAGTGCAGTAGGGAAGGAACAAGAAGGATCCTCCTTTCCACTTCTGCACCCATGCAGGAAGGGGGATTTTTAAGATCCCAGGGAATACACAGTGCTTGCCTGGCAGGGAACCAGGAGAGACTCACCCTTGGGGACAAGGTTTTGGTGTTTGAGCAATAAAACACTTTTATATACTACAAACTTGTTATTTTTTCACAACAGGCGAAAAAATGTGGTTTCCCTAAGTACCAGTGACACACCAGGTTTAGCTTGGGAAGACTTTCAAAAATATTTGTGCTAAAAATAATATCACAACTTTCAAGCACTTCTAGTGCTTGTGATACTTCTAGCTGTCTAAAATGGGAACATGCATCGTATTTATATGCTGGAAAACCTTATTCCCAAACTAAGATTGAAAGGTTTCTGGAAAAATGGCAGACGAAAAAGGACTGGACACACAGATAAAGCAAAACTTTATCCACTGGGAGAACTAAAGGATGAGAGTAGCTGACGGTAGCCTGCAAAAAAGATGGAGAGGGACTGGGGACAAGGGATGGAGGGACAGGACACAGGGAATGGCTTCCCACTGCCAGAGGGCAGGGATGGATGGGATATTGGGAAGGAATTGTTCTCTGTGAGGGTGGGGAGGCCCTGGCACAGGGTGCCCAGAGCAGCTGTGGCTGCCCCTGGATCCCTGGCAGTGTCCAAGGCCAGGCTGGACAGGGCTTGGAGCAGCCTGGGACAGTGGAAGGTGTCCCTGCCATGGGATGAACAGTTCCAGCACAGGGGGTTCCTGGTATGGTGAGGGGCTCTGGTTCCTCATGCAGATGGGGCTGCAGGAAGGGGACAAAGCCAGTCCTTGCTCACCCTGGCTCTTGAGCCCTGAGCTCTCTCTGTGCTGGGAACAGACTCTGGTTACTGATTTTTAAGGCAAGTTTCACCTGTAAGTAGTTTTTAATGCCATGTTTAGCAACACAACAGGGATTTTTGTACAACTGGGAGCACCAAGGGGGAGATTCCTAGCTCAGGGAATCAGTTCAGTATCTCACTGTTACTGTCAGTCATTCAGAATTCCCACGGACTTTTTTCTTTACCTGGCACAGAAGAAGGCTGTTGGAGGTAAATCAAGTTTGAACTCTGGAAACAATAACAGTCCTTGCTAATTAGACAGAGTCACTGAGTGAAAACTGATCCTTTAGTGGGTCTGAAAGCATCTCTGGAGGGTTGGGCTAGGGCAGAGGGGGAGGTGGCAGGGCTGTTGGACACTGAGGAATGAGGGACTGGCAGGAAACCTTGTGGTGTTTGTGTCTGATGAAGCCCAACAGCTCCTGCTCCTGGCCACAGAAGAGAAAATGGGGTTTGGATTGGTGGTGGGATGAAACAGCTCTGTGCAACCCTGGCAGGGCACAGGGAGTCCCTCAGGGTTCTCCCTGCACGTAAAGGAATTTGGGTTGGATGTTCATTTGTTACTCAGGTATCAGGGAATTGGTGGGACTCGCAGCTGGAGGGAACAGGGCACCTGCAGAGCCATGTGTGGCTTCCATCCCCGTGGGATTCCTGACATCCCTCTGGACAAGGTACTTGTACAAGGACAAGGTACAAGGTATTTATCTCTGAGAATACTGCAGTCACAGAATCACAGAATTGTTTAGGTTGGGAAAGCCCTCAAAGATCACCCAAATCCCTCTATTCCCCAGAACTGCCAAGGCCACCACTGACCCATGTCCCCAAGTGCCACATCCACATGGCTGTTAAACCCCTCCAGGGATGGAGACTCCAGCACTGGCCTGGGCAGCTGTGCCAGGGCTGGACAGCTCTTTCCATGAAGAAATGTTCCCTAATATCCACCCTGAGCCTCCCCTGGCCCAGCCTGAGGCCGTTCCCTCTCCTCCTGTCCCTGTTCCCTGGGAGCAGAGCCCGACCCCCCCAAGCTGTCCCCTCCTGGCAGGGAGTTGTGCAGAGCCACAAGGTCCCCCCTGAGGCTCCTTTTCTCCAGGCTGAGCCCCTTTCCAGCTCCCTCAGCCTCTGCTGGGGCTCCAGCCCCTTCCCAGCTCTGTTCCCTGCCCTGGACACGCTCCAGCCCCTCCAGGTCTCTCTTGTCAGGAGGGTCCCAGAGCTGCCCCAGCACTGGAGGTGCCCCAGCAGTGGCAGCACAGGGGACAGGCACTGCCCTGCTCCTGCTGCCACCCCGGGGCTGGCACAGTCCAGGTGTCCTTGACCTTCCTGGCCACCTGGGCACACCCGGGCTTGTGTCCAGCCAGTGTCACCAGCCCCTCCAGGTTCCTTTCCTGCTGGGCAGTCTCCAGCCGTGTTGTTTGCTCCCTGCTCCCATCCCAGGGATGCAGCAGGAGCAGGTTGCCCTCTCCTGGCTCGCTGCTTCCATGGATTCCTGTCTGCCCGTGGAGCTCCGTGTGCTGCGAGGTTTCCCAGCTCTTGTAAGCCCTGTCCCTGCGGAGAGCCCGGCTCTGGAGGCACCGAGGTTATTTGCTGCCTGTGCTTGACTTTGCAACTGGCCTTTAATGGATGTCTTTGGAAAGAGGGATTTGCCAGCCAGACCTTGCTTGGACACTCCAGTAGGGCTGGAGAGATGGCTTTTCTGTGGGGAAGAACTGCTCCTCTGTCCCAGCATTCCGGCCCCTTTCCCAGCCCCAGACAGAGCCCCCAGGCTGCTCACAGCATGTGAGGACCCCCAAATTCCCCCAGCACCGACACTGCGGGCTGGAAGTGGCACAGCTGGGCTGTGCTGGCACCTTGTGGTGCTTGTGCTGCTGCAGCGCCTCGGCTCCTCCCAGTGCTGGAATCTGATGCCAGCAGAGGCTGCTTTGGGATATTTTCCCTGATCCACCTGGGAAATTCAGAATTCTTGTGGAGTGTTACGAGTCTTCAAGCTAAAATTGTCACTCTAGGTAGTGAAGATCAACTTGCAGAGGATACAATGCCACTTTTTTCCTGCTCAGCTTTTTATTTTATTTGCAGAAAATCTCTCTTGTGTAATAACTTGGAGCCTCCTCCACTGTCCCCATTGGTGAGGGGTGGGATGAGATTCATGGAATGCTGCTTCTGCTGGGAGGTCTGCTGGGGGTCTTGGCCCTGCTGGGCTGAGGATATTTGGTGGCCTGGGTGGGCTCAGCAGCCTCTCCTGCAGGAACCCTGTCCTGGGACAAGTGTGAGCAGGGATCCAGCTCCAGCTTCCCCCAGGAGGCTGTGCTGGAGGTGAAATGCAGACATAGTGTGGAGTGCAGAGCCACTTTTCCAAGGATGGATGCAGCACCAAAGCCTGCCTTTTCCCATGGAAGATGGCTTCTCATGGTGCTGTAATAACATCATGTTGGCAGGGATGCTGCTCCAGGAGATGGATAACCAGGGAGTTTTGACCTCAGTTATTAGATTTGTAGCTTCAACTAAAAATTTAGCTCTAAGGAGTGTTTCCAATTTAAAATAAGTCTCCTGAGGGAGCAACTCTCCCTCTGGCAGTAACTCATTCACGAGGAACTTAAATATTCATTTATAGTTAAAGCTGAGCAAGGGAAGGGAAAACAAAGAGGACTGAAAGCACGACAAGATGATAAACACCCAATTTGGGATTCTCCCTGAAATGTGCTGGTAGGAGCTTAAACTGCTGCCAGAGCCTCACTGAGGGGTGTAGTGGGTGTTGGATTTAGGAGCACAGTGGTGACAGTGGGTTATCCCTCAGCTCCTGACAGGATGTAGGGAGGAAGGACTGAACCCTTACAGACAGCAGCAGCAAGAAGGATCTGATGGTGTAAGGTGCTGACACTGACTTGGGAGAGGATGGAGGGATACAAAAGCTGTTAATCCTTTCTAAGCATGGTCCTGGGTGCTGCAGGTGGAGCTTTTCCACCCATGGAGGTTGGTTTATGAAGAGGAAGTTCAGGCTGGACATCAGGAAAAATTTCCTTCATGGAAGGTATTGTTAAAGACTGGAAGGAGCTGCTGAGGGAGGTTTGGAGTCCCCGTCCCTGGAGGTGTCCATGGAGCAACTGGACATGGCACTCAGTGCTCTGGGCTGGGGACAAGGTGGACATTGGGCACAGCTTGGACTTGATGTCCTGGGAGGGCTTTTCCAGCCTCAGTGATCCTGGGATTGTGTGGTGGTGAGGAGGCTGGTGCTCCCAGTGCTGCCAGGCTCAGAGCTGTGACCTGCGGCCAGCATCACTGTTCCTCTTCCCAGTAACGGTGCAGGGTGTGCTTGTTCCTGGCAGGATTCCCTGCTGGAGAAGTACAGCTCATTCCCCTGAGAGAGAGGTGGAGCAGGCAGTGCTGCCATCCCAGGGCACTCAGTTACCTGGATGCTGCGTGGGGAGCATTGGAGGGGGGCTCCTGCCTGAATGTAATTCCTGCAGACTGCAGGGAATGATGGACTCCGTGGATTTCTGTCTCTGCTGTGTGACTGGCTCTGAAATCCCCAGCTAAGCCACTTCTCTCCTCCTTCAAGGCAGCTCAAGTGGTCCCTCCATTCCCTTCTCTGCCCTGGGGAGCCTGACCCAGAGGAGCATTTTCCTGCTCCCTTTCCCTCCTTGGCATCTTGTCAGTAAGCAGCGCAGGAGAAATGTGCTGGAGGGTGAATGTCTGGCTTTAAACATTGAAAGGAGTAAAAAAAACTCAAATTCCCTCCAAGCTCTGCCTCTGATCTCCAGCCCCTGGCTGCAGGATGGAGCTCCTGGATGAACTCCAGCAGTCTTGGGGCAGAACTGTTGGAGTGTGATGGAAAACTCACATGTGAGCTCTTCTAACTGCCTATTTACATTAAACAATGTATTTTAGTTATTCCACTGATTTCCTTCTTGAGGGTGAATTGTGTAACTGAAGAATCCAAGATTTCCATAGCAAACAAACCCACCATGGGATTCAGTGTCACCAAGGTGGGGCAGGTGGAGGAGTTTCTTGCACTCCACCAGCATTTTTGAGAGGAATAAAACAAATGGAGTCAGGAGTCAGGAGCAAACTGTTAAAAAAAACCAGTTTTTGAGCAAAGCTGTTGAAGAGCCTTTGGGGAGCTGCTCCTCTGGAGACAACCTTTGTGGTTGACCTTGGACCACATTGGATTCTGGGCACCCCTGGAGATGGGGCTTAAACTGCTCAGGATCTGCAGTGGTGTTTCCTGGTGGTATCCAGGGGCTGGAGTTCTTCTCAGTCAGGAAGGAAAATCCTCCTGGTATAACTGATAGGTTTTTTCCTTTACTTTTTACTATGTAAAGAATTTTTTCTTTGATTCACACAGAGCAAGAGAGATGATCCAGTGTTACCTCCTTGCCCAGAGAAGCTTTAAAGTGCTGAATGTGTTTCCTTTTGGAAGTCTTAAAAGTTTCTGACAATGTAGGCACAGGGAGATTGGCTTTTCGGGGAGGGAGGAGAGGACCAGGAAGGGTTGGAGAAGAGGTCCTGGCACAGGTTGCCCAGGGAGTTTGTGGATTCCCCTGGAGCCCTGGCAGTGTCCAAGGCCAGGCTGGATGGGACTTGGAGCAGCCTGGGACAGTGGAAGGTGTCCCTGCCCGTGGCAGGGAATGGATATGAGCTTTAAGGTCCCTTCCATCCCAAACCATGATTCTCTGATATTTCTGATAGGTTCACTTCACTCCTGTGTGCATGAAATTATGTGGGGTGGTTTTGGGCATCATACTTTAAACAGACAGCAGGAATCTGGGGAGTTGAGGGACACCCACCCCTCTAGGAAACACTTAAAAGAATCAAATTTTATTAAAAGTCCCAAAAGCAGCAGAGGATGAAGAGGATGTGTTGAGTGTTTTCCAATACAATGAAGGGTTTTGCAGAGGGAAGTGGCCACTTCTCCTTTGTGTCTGCAGGGGGCAGAGACAATCCCTGCAGCTGGAGCAGGGAGATAATTTGGGGGTTGGGAATACCTACAAAAACACAACAATCCCAAAGCAGGAACACCTGGAATCAGCGCAGCTGTTTTATTTCGGAATATTTGGGCATTTCTGGAAAGAGTATTTCAAGGCAATATTAGATTATATACAGTAAATTACTATATTTAATGTCTCATAGTTAGTGTATTAAAGGTATTTCAGTGAAGGCACAAGTCCCCAGAATTATTTTTAGGTGGTTTTATCACCATAAGATTTGAAGCAAGGACTTGAAATTGAGCAAGGAATGTCTGTGTCGCCCTTGACGTGCAGCTCTGCCCTGATCTGCTCCAGAAGAGACCCCAAAAAAGGGGCTGGTTTTGGGCTTTTCCACCGGAAACTTGTAAAAGGTGAAATTTCCCAAGTTTCTGTTTTCTCTGAGCCCGTTCTCCATGTGCTGGGGCGGCGAAGCTGCTGTGAGTGAGGTGGAGGAGAGGGAGGAGGAAGAGGAGGAGGAGGAGGAGGAAGAAGAGAAGGAGGAGGAGGCACTCCCAGCCCTGAGCTGGGAATGAGAGCTGCGGAGAGGGGAAGGGAAGGGGAGCAATGAGGATATGGAGCCTGCGGAGAGCATCCCGGGGGAAGGCGGGTCCGGAGCTGTCTGCTGCTGGTCCCGCAGCCCCCGGCCCTGCCTCTCCTCCGGAGCGCTGGATGAGGAAGAGGTGCTGTGGGAAACGCAGTATGTAATTCCCTAAATCCACGCAGCAGGGGGCTGAGCTTTCTGGGTGCAGTGTGTGGGGCCGGGCTCCTTCTGGGTGTGCAGTGGGTTTGGAAGTGTTTGGGACAGCCCCTGGCGTTGGTCAGACACTTGATTATAAATGGATAAAGTGATGGGTGTTCCCATATGTGAGGGGTCTCCAGAGGGTCCCTGTGTGGGGCAGCCCTTCATCCCACCCTGCCCCCTGCTCAGGCTGGATGGGGCTTGGAGCAACCCCATGGGGGTGGAAAGAGATGGGATTTAAGGTCCCTTCCCACCCAACCCATTCCATGATTCTGTCCAGTGCAGGGAACCTCTGAACCAGGGAGAAGTCACTGTAACTGCTCCAAATAAAGCATTTCCAGTCGATTTTAATGGATGAGCTGGAGTTTGAGGTGGTTTGGTCCCACTAATCCTGGCAGGGCTTTGTAGCAATCACCTGATGTTTCTATCAGTTGGTTTGGGAGTGGATGTGGCAGAGCTGTAAAGATACTAGAAAATTAGGGATTATGGAGGCTTTCAAGATTAACTGGAGAATAATAATAAAGGAGATGTCAGGCTGAAGAGTGCTGCAACTGCAACTGGGAGTATTGTTGGGAATGCTTGGGAATGGGAAGACAGAATTCTTGAAGTTCTCCAGTTTGTTTTGGAATTTCATCAGACTTGGAAAGCAGTCAGACTAAACCCAAACTGCAGCCGTCCTCTGACCTACCTGCCTTGTTTTCTTACAGGCAAAATATTTGGGAGGTAGAAGTTGCATTTTTAAATGGCTTTTAAAATTTGATACAGTTTCTGGAAGATGAGTGGTCTTGTGTTACCAAGAGATCCATGGTCTGGGAGTGTGTTGTGGGATGCTGTGTGTGCCATGAGGAGATGGATGGTCTCCTCCTGGCTCCCCTCATTCATTGTGTTTCTCCCAGCCTTTCCCTGGCCCCTCATCCAGCCTGGGTGTTCCACACCCTCACTCCTGTTCCCACCTCCCTGACTCACCTCCTGAGTTTCAGTTGTTCAGCAAGAAGTAACATCACAATTCCAGCATTTCCCTTGGAAATAAAGGAGAAAGCTCATCCTGACACAGAGCAGCAGGGCAGGGAGCCTTTCCCAGGCACCTTCTGCTGTTCCTGGGACCCAGGTAGCTCTTGGTTTGCAGCAGAACGAGCTAGATCCAGGGATAAACCTGCAATCTGTTGATAAACAGGGAACTTGAGGGCTGATTTCCAAATGTTCAGATGAATGACTGGGGGTGTGAATTAAATATTGGCAGGAGGAGGCTGGGGGCAGCTGGCAGAAAAGATGCAGAGCTGTGTCAGTTTGGGAATGTGATCCTTATGGAGAGGATCTTAGGGTTTTTTTTCCATGATCCTGCCTGCAGCAGGAGTGGAGCTGAGTTGTGTCTCTTCCATCCCTGCTGGTCAGGGTTTGGGAATGAGGATGTAATACAGAATGTAAATGTGTGTTTGTCTGTGTATGTATGGCCCTGTATAGGTATTAACTCTGGTCTCAGTGTCAAAACGCAGATCCTGCCTCCAGCTGGTCCTTGGATCTGATATCAGAGCTGGAAATGCTTGTTTTGAGCTAAATCCCATCAAGACTTTCCTCTTTTCTCCAATTAAAAAATCCAATCTCTTGTGGTGGTCATTTTCCCCTTAAGAACTGCCGATTCTTACCCAAACCATCACTAAATATGCCAATAATTTAATGAAATCTTTTGTGTGTGTGTGCACTGCCAGCATTAGTTTCCCTGGCTTGAATGCACAGAGTAAAGATAGTGTGATCTGGCTGAATTTCTCCTTTTTCCACCCGGAATTCTTGCACACTCCTTACCTCTCTATTTAAATGTGTCCACAGAAAGTGGTTCCGACTTAAAGGCTGGAATACAAAGGTTTCCTTCTTGCTGTAAAATCCTTGTAATCCAGCTAGAGTGGGAAAAAAATCATCAAATGCAAACTGTTAATCCCTGTGGGTACTGGGTATTCCCAATTCCTGCTCCATGCTCTGGGTCCTGCTGCACACACGCAGCAGCTCCCAGCTGCAGATGCTGGGCTCTGAATTGGGATTTATGCTGCATTTTTCCTCCAGAATTACTCATTCCCTTGAGACTGGGAAAATTAAGGCTGGGAAAATCCAGTAGTTTCAGAATGAAGGGGTGAGAAAATGGATCTCAGGGAGGACAGGGCTGGAGGAGCCTCCGGGGGTTTGTTATGGAGCTGTTGGGATGTGAAATGTGGCCAAGAAACTAAAATGGATAATGGACTTTCTGATAAAAAATAAAGGAATTCTGATCTTTATTTTAAGCCAATGTCCTAAAAATAACCTCCAGCAGCATTTAAAGGGACAAGGTTCCAAATCTCCCCTTTCCTCCCCAAAAAAGCAGCATCCCTCTGGGTTTGGGGCTGGGTATCCAACAGCACCGCTCCAGAGCCGGCTCCAGCCGAACCTCCCCGGGCTGGGGCTGCTGCTGGCGTTCTCTATCCCATTTTTTTGGCAGGATGAGGTGGTTTTCCGGCAGGGATGGAGTTAAGGGCTGCTCCGTGGTGCATGCTGGTACGAGGCTGGTTTGATGATGGAGCCGTAGTGCCCTGCTACCGGCATGTGCCGGGAATGGATGATGGGAAGTGTGGCACTGGAATAAGGACATTTCCCTGGGCCGTTATCTCTTCATTCCTGTGGGTTTTCCTCCATCCTAAAGCTCCCAGCCATGTAGGAGGCAGCCTCGGCGAGAGCGATCCCGCGGTGGGGATGAAGGGTAGGGGCTGCTGGGAAACAGGATCCCTTCGCTCCTTCTGCAACGCCGGCTGTCTGAATAAATTCCACAAGGGTTAGTGGCTTTCCCGGCATTCTGGATGGATCCCTGGGGCTTCCCTGCTGTGCTGGGGAGCGATGGAGGGGCTGCTCTACCGGGGTGTCTGCCCGGGGTGGGGAGGGGGTGTTTGACCCCACACCGAGGAATATTGGGAACGCACGTGTGGAATCTGCCCTGCAGGCATCATGTGCTACAGCCCTGCTGTGTTTGGCTGGAGATGGACAAAGTGTGGAGCTCCTGCTTTGTCAGGTGTTTAAAAAATCCAGAATCCAGATTGACTCAGTTTTAATACAAAAAAGCCTTTAAATTTGCTGATAATTTGTTCTTTTCAGGCACCTTTAATTGCTCTGTTTGTCGTGGGTAAATCAGTCCCTGTGTTGGTGTCAGGATGTATTTTTTTAGTTAAAAGCCAAATTCCTTTGGAATTGAGATGGAATGAGAGCGTTGCTGCTTTGGTCCTGTGCTGCTCCCTGCCCACGTGGTGAGAGGCAGAGATGTTCTCCAGGAGCACTGAGCTGTGATTTAAGGTGTGCACTAAAATGTCCCATCTGTTACTGCCCTCTGTGTTATTCCAGGTGTTTCCCAGTAGAGCTCAGTGCTGGGTGTGTGGGAGCACTGTCCTTTATGGGATAAAGGATGCTCTGCCCAAATCTGCACCGGTTTGGGGCAGAAATCCCCATTTTGGTGTTTTTTCCCGAGTGGGATGAAGCAGGAAAAGGCTGGGGGTGGGTCCTGCCTTTCAGTTCAACTTTTGTGTTGTTTCACGGCAGCATGATAATTCATGGAAGTGTTCCAGGCCAGGTTGGATGGGGCTTGGAGCACCCTGGGATGGTGGAAGGTGTCCCTGCCCATGGCACGGGGTGGGGCTGGATGAGCTTTAAGGTCATTCCCAACCCATTCCATGATTCATCAGTGGAGGGGCTGAGCAAAATCCAGTGTCTCCCAGTGAAGGTTGTTGGTGGGAAATGAGGACTTGCAGGATGTTCTTTGCTTTCCTTGCAGACCAGAGACAGCTCCCCTGATCCTGGGCACTGGCAGCTCATCACATCCCATTTCTATTTTATTTCTGTCTCTGCTGTGTTCCAAGGGTCTGCCTGCAGGGATCTGGGAACACCTGGTGATTCACACCTGGGCCTTGTGATCATCACATCCAAATGTTGCATCTTTGATGTAGTTTAGGATAATGGCAGGACAAGGGGGATTGGCTTCCCCCTGCCAGAGGGCAGGGGTGGATGGGATATTGGGAATTAGGAATTGCTCCCTGTGAGGGTGGGCAGGCCCTGGCACAGGGTGCCCAGAGAAGCTGTGGCTGCCCCTGGATCCCTGGCAGTGTCCAAGGCCAGGTTGGACAGGGCTTGGAGCAGCCTGGGACAGTGGAAGGTGTCCCTGCCTATTGCAGGGGTGGCACTGGATGGGCTTTAAGGTCCCTACCCACCCAGGCCATTCCATGATCCCACTGTCCTGTGTCACTCCGCTCCGTCCTGTGGTCCCATCCTGCTCTCAAGCATTGTTTCACAATAAATTATTTTATCTAAATGCAATTTCCTTCCCCCAGAAAAGGGCGAGGAAAGGAGGAATGCAAATAGGTCAAATCAAAATTCAAGCAATTGAGGATTTACAGCTGGCTTCAGATGACCAAAAAAACCCTATTTTTTATCAAATCCAGATTGTCCCCTTCCTTTTGCTTTCCTTCTCGAGCTGTTTTTCCAGCTGGGTGACGTAAGGACATGCGTGTTCCAGGAGTTCTGCACAGAGCTTTACATAACAAGGCTTCAGTGGAGAATAAAATGCCCCAAACCAGAATCATTCTCATCAAAATCTGAAACCAGTCTAGTGTGAAAATTTGGGGGAAGGTGAGTGGTGAGCACTGGAGAAATGGGGAGTGGGCTTGGGAACTGCAGGGAAGGACCTGGGGAGAGGTTTCTGAGGGTGTCTGAGGCAAGATTGGGTTATTTCCATGGCTGGCCTGGTCTTTTTCTACCAAAGCATCTTTCCCCCATTTTATGCTGGTATTTTGGGAAAGCTTTGCCGTGACATGGAAAAATTTTCCCTATCTGGTGGGGGAACATCCATTTCACATATGTGGAACAAATTTGACAAACCCAGAGGCTTTGGCCCTGGGACATGACAGGCAAATATTTGTCATGTTTTAACAGCAAACTGAACCCCAAAGCTGGGAAAATGTTGGCTTTTAAAACCAATTTACTGTAAAAACTGTGATGTGTAAAGTGTGTCGCTCTGGTAAGCATGTTCCCCACTGGAAATGCAATATTTTGGATGGGAAAATGCATCCTAAGGAGGCTTTGCTTTTCATTTGGAAATCCTCATGCTGTGATTTTTTTTTCCCCTACCAAAATTTTGTCCTTAAATCCACTTATCTCCTCAAAAGGAGCTGTCTGAAGTATGTTTAAAATGCTGATGACTTTTAATGAGCAGCCCAGGGAAAAGCTGGGCCTGGCTCTGCTCAGCAGGAGATTCCTTGGGAACAGAAGAGCTCAGCCTGGAGGCTTTGGGTGGCTTTAGGAGTTCCTTTTGTGCTTGTAAGATAAAACCAATTATTGAATCTTCCGCTTGAATGATTCAATATTCCAGAATTATTGGGTTGGAAGGGTCCTTAAAGCTTCTCCAGTGCCACCCCCTGCCTTGGGCAGGGACACCTTCCACTGTCCCAGGCAGCTCCAAGCCCTGTCCAGCCTGGCCTTGGACACTTGTGGGGATGGGGATGGCACAAATTGTGCCAGTGCTCTTTTGATTATACAGAGACAGAGGAAGGGGAAGATGGATTTAAGGAGATGTTTTGTTCTGTGTTTGTGTGTTAAGGGGCTGGTCTGGTTCAGTCAGAGCCAACGGGATCTTGGGTTTTGGGTTCATGGCCAAATTAAGGAGGAGGGAATGAGGTGCTGAAGTCTTTAGAGAACGAGGAATGCAGACACTTCATTTGCTGTGCACAGAAAGGTCTGTGGGTAGCTAACAGATAATTAGCTTATCATTAGTTAATTTTGATGATCTCAAGGCTCTTGCCAGTAGAAGCAGCGGTGTTCCTGCTTTCAGATGGCATTTCCATAGGGAATTTCCCTCTCCAGCTCCATGCTGTGTGTTTGGTGCTGGGTTTCTTACCATGCCCAAATGCAGTCTGTCATTAATATTTGGTGATGACATGAATGATTATCCTCAAAGGAATGTCAGATCCTGGACTGCATCTGGCCCATGGCTTCAGCACACACAGGGGACCATAAAATAGATGGAAAAATGCATTCCTCTCCCTATAGACATGCAGAGTGTATTTATTTCATGGCCCAGCTAGGAGCCATTTAAATGAGTGTTTAAAGTCTGCTCAGGAATGAGCTGGATTAAATTTCCAGGAGGACCAAGCACATGTGGCTGCTGGAGTGTTGATGATGGACAGGCTGTATGCTGCTCTCAAAGCAGATATGTTGGTTCAGCCTTTCTCCAGATTTATTTAGAAATTTCTTGAGGTGGGGAGCTCTTTCCTCAGAGTTTTGGCATGAGGAGGTGCTGAATCCATCGACTGCATCGTGGTTGTTCTGCTCCTGGGTTACGAGTCTGGAGTTTGGGCTGGGGCTGTGCCTGGCTGGAGCTGCTGGGGAACTAACTGGAGGTGTTATGTTGCAGCTTTAGCAGCTGTGGTTGCTGATTTACTTGTGAAAAGCACGTAAAAAGTCTGTAATCAGGGCTGGTGGTTTCACTTTGTTTAAATTGAAGCTTGGATTCTCCACGGCTGAGTCATGGGTCACACAGGGTGCATTGACGTGGGGCCCTGCCTGGTTTCCTTTGCTCTGGATGGTGAAATAATGATGTAGGAATGTCTGTGGAGATGTTTGGAGATGTTCCATGTTGTGGAATCCTTTCATTTCAAGAAGTGGGAGCTCAGACAGCTCAGTGTGAGCTGGGATGTCCAGGTCAGAAGGGAAAGGAAACCCTCCCCCCGTGACTGCCCTTGACCCCCAGTGCTGGGGAGGTGGACGTGGAGGTATCTCTGTGCACTGGGCTGTGCCAGGGGGGATTCAGGCTGGAGATCAGGGAAAGGTTCTTCCCCCAGAGGGTGCTGGCACTGCCCAGGCTCCCCAGGGAATGGGCACGGCCCCGAGGCTGCCAGAGCTCCAGGAGCCTTTGGACAGCGCTGCCAGGGATGGACAGGGTGGGGTTGTTGGGGGGTCTGGGCAGGGACAGGGGCTGGGCTGGGTGATCCTGTAGGTCCCTCCCAGCTCAGGGTATTCCATGACTCTATTCCATGATTCTCACTGGGATGAGTTCACAGGGCAGCGAGTGTCCTTGGGGCCATCAGGGAATGTCCAGTGCCCGGAGCTGGCCAAGCCCATCCTTTGCAGCCCTCAGTGCTCAGCAAAGCAGCAGATCATGTGCTGAGGTCAGGGAATGTTCATCTTCTCTCCAAAGATGCCCTCTCTGCCCTGTTCCCTTTCATTTTTAGCAGTTGTGAAGGTGGATTCCCGCCCACAAGCACATGTGGCTTGGCTGGGAGAGGATGCATCCCAGGGATGTGGAGGTGCCGTGGAAGTGGTTCAGGGACACGGTTTAGGGTTGGGCCTGGAGGTGTTGGAAGTTAATGGTTGGACTTGATGACCTTAAAGGGCTTTTCCAACCCAAATAATCCTGGGATTCTGTGACATGGATGCACTGCCTGGGAGTTCCCAGTGCAGGCACAAGGCAGGAGCTGCTCTGCACCTTGGAGCTGATCAGCAGCAATCACTAATAACAGCAGTTTATTAGCTGTATCTTAATTACACAGCACAGTAATTAGGGAGGAAGCGGCCATCCTGACAGCCTGATGGTGTTAATTAGAGACCAGGAATGCTCTTATAGAATTGGAAGGGAGATGAACTGCCAGCTCCATCAAACAGCTCTGCAAATAGAGGCCTTGGCTGCAGCAGGAGTGGATTTCTTTATTTCATTTCCCTTTTTTTCCTGATCTCTCTGCACTGACAGCCAGCACAGCACTTCCTGGGGAGACTGTGCGGCATGGAGTGCCCTTCTCCCTCTCTGTGCTGAGCTGCTGAGAGATTCCAGGGATGGACTGGTTGTTCTGAGGAGCTTTTGGCAGTAAATCATTGACAAGACCTGCTGTGCAGGGAGCAGAGCATGGCCTGGCCTCAGCCCTTCCTGCTTTGTGTCCTGCTGCTGGAGCAGCTGTCAGTGCAGCCAGTGCTGCTGTGCTGGTGCTTCCTGCAGGGATCAAACCTGGATTTACGTGTGCTTCCACAGCAGGAACTGAGCCTGCCCAGGAAGGGGCTTGGGGTTGTCCTTGCTGTAAAGGAGGAGAGTGCCAGGCCTGGGGCTCCATGGCTCACCACAGACAGTGGAACTGTGACTTTGTGCTCGAACCTGGGACATGTGACAGTGCCCTGGCCTTGGGGACAGGTCTGTTATCATGTGACACCCATGAAATCACCTATTCTTGCAGAAGAGGTGACCTGGGGACAGAGGGGCTGGAAAGCTGCTGGTGAGAAAAGCCCTGGAGTGCTGGTGACAGTGGCTGACACAAGCCCAGGTGTGCCCAGGTGTGCCCAGGAAGGTCAAGGACACCTGGGCTGTGCCNTGGAACATTTCTTCATGGAGAGGGCAGTCAGTCCTTGGCAGGGGCTGCCCAGGGAGGTTTGGAGTCCCCACCCCTGGAGGTGGGGAAGGATTGGATGTGGCACTCAGTGCTCTGGGCTGGTGACAAGGTGGCGATTGGGCACAGCTCAGACTTTATGGGCTTGGAGGCTTTCCCTGCCTGTGGGTTCTGAGGGAGTGGGGTTGAAATCCAAAGGCAAAAGGACTGTGAGTTGGATGCCTTTTTGGGGCTGCTGCTGCCCCACTGCCATCCTCCCCGAGCCTGAGGCTCTCAGCAGAGCAGGGGGGTGGGTGACTCCCAGGTCCTGCAGGTCCCTGCTGTGCCTTTGCCATGTCCTGACCTTTGGGAATCGGAGGATGGTGGATACCTGACACCCCTGGATCCTCTTACCCTGGGTAAGCTGAGCCCTGCCAGCTCAGGAGGGTTTCAGTGCCCATCAGGACATGTCTCCATCTCCGTGTCTGCACTGCAGCTCAGCCTGGATGCTTCTCCAAAGCCTGGGATGAGCTGAGCTTGGGCCTGCAGGGATGTGCTGAGCCCTGATCCCGAGGCAAGGGACACAATAGCTGCTGGATTTGGGAGAAGAAAGCTCAGGTGCTCTCTCTGAGCTGCTCTGGGTGGGGTTGGGCTGCCTGTGTCCCAGCACACCATCACTGCTGTTGTCCTGGTGCTGCTGAGTTTTGCTGTTCCCTGTGATCCTGCACAGCCGTGGGTGTGACAGGGACAGGGCCATCACAGCCCTGTCCCTTCCCTGCCTCCCTCTCCTGCTGCTCCCCCTCCCTGGGAGTGAGGGCCCTTGTCATCTCCTTCTTGTTTGCAAGGTTAGTGAGCAAGGAGAGAGCTGACAGGAGTGTAGGAGTGTCCTTTGCACATCTCCCACTGCTTTCCGTGAGCGGGAGGAAGCCTGGGGCAGGATATGTGTTCCCTGCTGATGGGAGACTTCCAGGAAAAAAAAAGAAGCTCTTGGTAAAAAAACCCATAAAATAAAAAAAGTCCTGGGCTGGATTCACTGTGGTGAACCCCTGGGAGTGGTCCTGGGTACACCAAGGATGACGTTATCCTCAGGGATGGGAGCTCCTGAGAGCTCTCCAAGGCCACTGGCTTCCTGAGTCTCCTTCCCTGAGGGATGTCAGGGGGAGAGGCCAGCCCATCTGTGAGCTCCCCTCCTCACCCTGCTGACATTGGAGATGGACCTGGAAAATGTTTAAGTGTCATAAAAAATGGATGGAGGTTCAGTGATGCAGGAGGAGACATCCAAGACCTGTGATGATTTTGGCAGCAGCATGCCAGGGTTTGCTGTTGTCTGTGGAAGAACAGGGTATCACCCCTCAGCTGTGAGAGTGCTCACTTCTGTGAGTATCTGCCCTGAAAAAACCTCATTTCCTCCAAAATATTTGAATTTTAGTTATTTCTGCCCTTTTCTGGGATTATTCCTGGCTAAGGAAGCTGCTTGTGCCTGGCCCGGTGTCCTGCTCCTGCCTGTCACCCCTTCAGGAACTTGGGGACTTCTTGTCCCCAATCTCATGGTGCCACCAGACTGTGGCAGCTGCTCCATTTCAGTGTGGGGGAGTGATGCAAATCCATAGTAATCACTGGATGCTAAAGGATTCAGTGACTAAATGAACAGAAACAATTCATTAACAACTTTTGTACATTTTCTGACGTGCTTTGGACAAGAACAAGTGACTGAATTATTTATGATGCCACTTGTGTCCATGGGCTAAATATTCCCTTGGAGATGGTCTTGGAGCTGCAGGCAGGACAAGTCCTCCCACTGGGATGTCTTGGATCAGGTGTGGGCTGTGAATTCAGAGGGTACAGAGAAATATGAGCAGGGGTGGTTTGGTGAAGGACAAATAGGAGATGTTCAGCTGGATGTGTGTTTTTCAGAGGCTCAGAAAGGGACACAGAGGTCTGTCCCTCTGTCCTGCTGACATGGATCTATCCAGAGATGAGAAATGCTTTCACAGGCAGCTTTGGGGGGGCTGGTGGGGGGTGTAACTGGATATCCAGGCTGACTGTAGGATTTTGGAGGGATGGGGCCTCCTGCAAGGTCACCATAGCTCCCAGAGTCATGGAATGGGTTGGGTGGGAAGGGACCTTGCAGCTCATCCAGTCTCACCCCTGCCACGGGCAGGGACACTTCCCACTATCCCAGTTTGCTCCAAGCCCCATTCAGCCTGGCCAGGGATCCAGGGGCAGCCACAGCTTCTCTGGGCACCCTGTGCCAGTGCCTGCCCACCCTCCCAGGGAACAATTCCTTCCCAATATCCCATCTATCCCTGCCCTCTGGCAGTGGGAAGCCATTCCCTGTGTCCTGTCCCTCCAGGCTCTTAGTCCCATGTCCCTCCCCAGCTCTCCTGGAGCCCCTTTGGGCACTGGCAGGGCCTCCTGGGATCGCTGGACACTTCCTGGGCTTGCAGAGGGAATGAGGGGCTGAAGGTGAGCTGCAGGCACTGACTGAGGCTGTGTGCTTGCCTGCTGCCGGTGGGGCCGGTCCCAGCTTCTCCCACAGGGATTCCTGGCAGGACAGCATTTTCCAGGTGTGACAAGAGGCAGTCACTGTCCCTGGCCCCAGCTCTGCACCCGAACTGCTCCTGGAGTTCAGCACTTTGTGTATTGCTGCTGTTCCGAGCTGGAGAAGGAAAAATTTTCTATTTTTATCAAGCCATTATTTTAAATTTTTAAACTTTTCTTTCCTGGCAATGAGCTGTGCTGCTGAGCCCCCAATTATCTGCTAATGAGCCGTTATTTCCCTGTAATCACTCCTTCCCCTCCATGTTTCGCTCATTGCTATTCACGAGTGCCCGAAGGGGACAGGAGGGACATGAGGGACATCTGGCCGTGTCCAGCAGGACTGTGACTCTCCAGTGCTCCCACAAAAGCTTCAGCTAGGTTCATTTTATCTCCTCCTGTGTTCCCTGCCAGCTCTGCCCCTCAGTCTCTGAGATTCCCGTTCAGGGGGTTTCAGGGCTGGATCCATACTTTTCTGTAGGGCTTCCCAACTTCTTATCCTGTTGGAAATAGGGAACAGAGTATTGTAGTCAAAAGGTAGAGCAAAAAAAACAACCACCAATCCTCCACCTCCTCCAAAAGCCAGCAAAGTGGCACCTTGCAAAGCTCTCTTGGCTCCTCCTGAGAAGAGTTTTGGAAAGATTGTGAAGAAATCCACTGAAAAGACTTGTGGAAGCAGCACTGATGCCTGCCTGTGTTTCAGCCCACATACATACATACATATATATATATATATATGTATTTATAGAATCACAGAATGGTTTTTAGGCTGGAAAAGCCCCCTGAGAGCATCAAGTCCAACTGTTCTGCTAGCACTGCCAAGGCCACCACTGACCCATGTTCCAAGTGCCACATGCACACGGCTGTTAAACCCTTCAGGGATGGGGATCCACCACTGCCCTGGGCAGCTGTGCCAGTGCCTGACCATCCTTTCAGTGAAGAAATTTTCCCAAAATCCAACCTGAGCCTGCCCTGGCCCAGCCTGAGGCCGTTCCCTCTCCTCCTGTCCCTGTTCCCTGGGAGCAGAGCCCGACCCCCCCGGCTGTCCCCTCGTGGCAGGGAGTTGTGCAGAGCCACAAGGTCCCCCCTGAGGCTCCTTTTCTCCAGGCTCAGCCCCTTCCCAGCTCCCTCAGCCTCTGCTGGGGCTCCAGCCCCTTCCCAGCTCTGTTCCCTTCCCTGGACACGCTCCAGGTCTCTCCTGCACTGAGGGACACAGGGACAATGCTCTCCCCTGCTCAGGGCTCCGTGTGTCACAGCTGCCCCTCCGTGCTGCTCCATTTTCCAGCTTTGCTTCCTGAGTATCTCAAGTTGTTCCTTGTGGATTGTCAAAATGTCTCCAGTTGACTTCTCCCACTTCTGCCCAACCCTGTCCTTCCAGTCACTGTCCCTTTGGAATGTGTTTCCCAGCCCCAGTGCCATCAGGGATGTCCTTTCCTGGGACACTCTGGGAGTGCAGGATCCCAAACTGGCCACAGGCTGGTGAGGACTTACCAGAAATCACCTCATGTCTCAAATTTGCCTTCTCTGTTTCTATAACCCTGAATTCATCTGCTCTTTTAGCTTTCTTTTAAGCGTTCCATTGGAATTTGTGTGGTTTTAGAAGTAGCCGTGACCAGTGGCTCCAGGGCTGCCTGTTGGTTGGGGTCTCTCCACTGATGACGTGTGGAGTCTTGGACTGTCCTGCATTTCATCTCCATTTCTTCAGTGTGTCCATCCTATTTGTAGTTTAAACCCTGACTTTTGCTGTGTTTTAAACTCAATCTGCTTGACTCTGTAGCCTGAATTTCAACTTACTCGGGTTGTTCGGGTGTTTGGGTGTCGGGAAAATCCTGTTTGTGCTGGGAAGTGCATGTCTGCAGTCCAGACAAAGTGCAGCCTGTGCTGCTCAGGATTATTGACCAGGAACATCATCATTTTGTAATTGCAGCAATAAAATGTTCAATAGTCAGGCTGGGAATGCTGTAGTGATGGGAATGGAGATGCTTTGTGCTTTCCCACTGCCCATTTTTTATCCTGCTTATTTTCATAGAATCATGGAACGGTTTGGGCTGGATGGGCTTAAAGCCCATCTCCTTCCACCCCTGTCATGGGCAGGGACACCTCCGACTGTCCCAGGGTGCTCCAAGCCCCATCCAACCTGGCCTTGGACACTGCCAGGGATCCAGGGGCAGCCACAGCTGCTCTGGGCACCCTGTGCCAGGGCCTGCCCACCCTCCCAGGGAACAATTCCTTCCCAATATCCCATCCATCCCTGCCCTCTGGCAGTGGAAAGCCATTCCCTGTGTGCTGTCCCTCCATCCCTTGTCCCCAGTCCCTCTCCAGCTCTCCTGGAGCCCCTTCAGGCACTGGGAGGGGCTCTGAGCTCTCCCTGGAGCCTTTTCCAGGTGAGCACCCCTTGGAGCAGTAGCCTTTGATCTCTGGCTTTGCTTTGTGGAGCCCCATCACCAAGCGGGCCCTCCCCACCTGCTCCCACTGAATGTGACTTCAGGATATGTCCCAGCTTGTCACGAGCAGCCAATTTTCCCTATTTTTAGGCTCCCATTTGCCTGTGCAGCTTTCCCTTTGCATTAGCAGGGAGAAGCAACCGCCCTGCCAGGCTGGTGGTAATTGCTGAGCGATCACCCAGATTTGGAATGATTTATGAATTATTATTTTCCCTACTATTTTGATGATTAATTCTCAGTGTAATTCTTTCTAACCACCAAAATTCCGCCTGTTCCTGCATCGGCAGCTGCTGTAAACCTCATCCATCTCCCTGGCAGCCAGGCCAGGCTATTAAATATAGATCCCTGCTCCATTTAATATTCATAGCGATTAAAAGTGATGAAAGCAGCTGTGTCTGCCAGAGCCAGGGTGGAAATTGCTCTGCTTCGGGAATGATGGGTGAGCAGCATATCCCAGAGATCCAGATAATTCCACACAGGAAGGGCTGATGATTCTGAATCATACCCGTGCTTGGTGTTGGGATAAACAGGGAACCTGGAAAGGAGGTGGGATTCATTTCTGTGGATTTCCTGTGAGGAGAAAGCTTGGAGTTTCAGCTGGGATGGCTGCAGGATTTGCTGCTGGCTGATCCTCATGGACATCTTCCACTCTGTCTGTGGGAGGAGAAAAGGCTTTTCCCAGTCAGTGGGATACTTTCCATACTTTTAGATCCAAAACTCCCAGACAAGAGTGGGAAGAGGCAGGAGAAAGTGCACAAGAGGTGGAACTGGGAATGAAGGCACAATCCATGCTGTGCTGGTGATTGGACCATCCAGGCACCTGAAGGCAGATTATTCCAGGGATTGGGAACAGCCAGGGTTGGGACTCCGATGCTTCCAGGCTCAGCTTCCCTGGCAGATGTGCAGGTCCTGCTGCTGATAGGGAAATCAGCTGCTGAGATGCCCCATTGTCACTGCTTGGTCTCTGGTGGCTTTGGGGCAACCCAGCAATGCTGTTTGAATTAAAGTCATCAGTGTTCCTTCTATCCCATCAGAGCTTTCCCTGTGGACAGCACTCAGGGATCTCTGCTCTGGCTTGACTTCACTCCTGCAGTATTGATCCTGCACTTCCAACCCCCCCATCAGCTCATTCCAGCTGCCTCCAGGAGAAAGCTGGGTTTAATTTCCAGCACGGGGCCAGTCCTGCCTTTGGGAGCTCCAGAGGTTCTGACTGAGTGGTAGGAAAGCAGTTCAGGCTTGCAGGAGGAGTGGGGGGAGATGCAAAGTGATGTGGGAAGGACAAGGACTGTTGCTGAAAATGAGGATACTTGGGAAGGGAAAGTTTTCCACTCACAGGGAGAAGGAAGGTGATGGATGGAGGAAGGTGAGGGATGTAGGGTGAGGAGAGCTGTGCTGGACTTGGAGAGGAAGATAAGCAGGGATGAGCTGCCTGCCCCAGCCATAGTGTGGGGCTGAGGAGCTGTGGTGTTTTGGGCTGGAGACATCACAGCCAGACTCTGGATGCAGTTTGGGAATTTTGGAATAAAAGGTCTAATCTGAATCTTTCAATCCCTTCTCCTCCTCCTGGTTTATCCCTGAAAAGGCTCTTCCCAGCTCTTCTCATCCACGGGCAGCACTGGAACAGCCCAGCTGTGAGCAGCTGCTCCCTGGGATTGCTCCCTGATGGTTTTGGGGTGGGAGCTCTGGGTGGCAGTGCCTCCTGTGGCATCCCTGTCCCTGGGATCCCCATGGACTGCAAAGTGCCAGTGTGTCCCAAGAGCATGGGGATGCTCTGCTTCCAGCCAGCAGCTTTCCCACCAGCTCTGGAGAAATTGCAGGCAATGGCACACGTTTGTCTCAGGGAAGATTTCAGGATGAAAAAAGGGGGTGGAAAGGGAGCTCTGCCTTGGTGGCTCTGGTGGGACGCTGCTCCAGGCACTGAGGTTTGTGTTCTCTGGGCTGAGAAACAAGCCCGAGGAGGCTTATGGCCGATGGCTGCCGATCCATTTTCCATAGATTAAATTGCATCATAGCTCCAAAAATAATCT
This sequence comes from Leptocoma aspasia, assembly GCA_013399835.1. Taxonomy (NCBI): domain Eukaryota; kingdom Metazoa; phylum Chordata; class Aves; order Passeriformes; family Nectariniidae; genus Leptocoma; species Leptocoma aspasia. Next base: position 90,096 of record VXAX01000710.1, read on the forward strand.
GCTCAGTTTACAATGAGGCTGCCTGTTCCTATAGCAACCCTGCGTGCCCGTGCCCTACAAACCAAACCCAGCCCAGATCACCAGAGCTGGTTCTGAGCCCAAACAAAGCATGAGGGGCTCACCTTGGGGAGCACTTGGATTTGGGGGTGGAGGTGTAAAATCCGGGCCTGGAGCGTTCCTGGAGAGGGGATTTATGAGAAGCTGCTGTGGTTTGTGTCTCTGGGATTTGAGCTTTGCTTGCAGATGTTCCCCGAGTGCATCGTGAGGAGAGCGGGAAGCAGCAGCTGCGTTTGTGGAGCCTTTCCGGAGTGAGGGCAGGGAGGAGGAGGAAAAGGAGGAGGAGGAGGGTGTTATGTGGGTTACTGCAGTGCCTGGGGCCAGCCCTGCTGTGCCACGCTTGTGTCGTGGCACGGGGAAGAGGGATGGGGTTGGAGTTGGGTGGCGATGGCTGCTCACTCTGCTCAGCCCAAATCCACTGCTCGGGCCCAGGTCCTGGGGGTGTTGGCACCAAGCCCTGCACAAGGCCAGAGCAAAGCTTGGCTGCAGGGTGGAGAGGGCGATGAATTCAAATCATGAATAGTCCCTCTGTGCCACTGGTGAGCGCAGGGAAATCTCCAGAGCACACTGGGAATGCAGGAATCCTTAGGAGGATGTTTGTGGAGGTGGGGGTGCCTCATCCAGAGCACCAGAGCCAGAGGAACCTGGCAATTTGTTGTCGAATTTTTCCTGCCAGCCTTTCATGTTTGTTTTCTTGAGGAGCTTTTGTTCCCTGGGGAAGAGTGACAGGAATTCCTGCTGAATGTCTGCCTTTCATTCCGAGCAGGAGGAGGAGCAGGGTGAGCCGGGGTGAAGCTCCTGAGCACAGCCTGAGGGATGTGCTGCTTCCCGAGGGGATCAGGGCCACCTGCATCCCAGCGTGGGACTGGGAGCCCTCCCTGCCACCCCCTGAGGGTTTGCTGCTCTACAGAGGATCTTTATTCCATGGAGAGCAGATGGCAGAGCTGGAGCACCAGGAGGGATGAGGGTCGGCTGGGAGCACCGCTGTTGTCCTGCATGGAAAGAGGGGATCCATCACTGAGCCCTTGCCTCTGCAGGGACAGGGTGTGCTGGGGGCTGGAAACCCAGCACCAGGATTAAAGCACTCTTTGTGTCCTTGGAGGAGTTCGCTGTGTGGAGGAGCAGGGAGACCTTCCTGGTTCCTGCAGGGCCTCCAGGCTTCGTGCTGGTCCTGGACACAGTCCCGATCCACTTTGGTCCTGCCTAGCTGGGGGATGTTGCTTTGAGGTTTAATGGGATTTAGGAGCTGCTGGGAGGTGAGGATCCAAAAGGACCAAACTGGGGGAAAGGAGTGAGAGCAGCATCCAGAGACAAGGAGAACAGAGCATTGGAATAGAACCCCAGAATCATTAAAGTTGGAAAAGTTCTCTGAGATCATCTTTGGCAAAGCCAAAGTCCAACCATTCCCCAGCACTGCCAAGGCCACCACTGACCACTGTCCCCAAGTGCCACATCCACACGACTGTTAAATCCCTCCAGGGATGGGGACTCCAGCATTGCCCTGGGCAGCTGTGCCAGTGCCTGACCACCCTTTCCAGGAAGAAATGTTCCCTAATATCCAACCTGAGCCTCCCCTGGCCCAGCCTGAGGCCATTCCCTCTCCTCCTGTCCCTGTTCCCTGGGAGCAGAGCCCGACCCCCCCGGCTGTCCCCTCGTGGCAGGGAGTTGTGCAGAGCCACAAGGTCCCCCCTGAGGCTCCTTTTCTCCAGGCTGAGCCCCTTTCCAGCTCCCTCAGCCTCTGCTGGGGCTCCAGCCCCTTCCCAGCTCTGTTCCCTGCCCTGGACACGCTCCAGCCTCTGAGCATCCTCCGCCTCAGCCAGTCCTCACTTCCCCTGTTCTGGTTCCTCCTCATTCCCTGCATGTTTGGAATCCCCTTCAAAGCCATCACTAAAACTCCTTTTGGGCTGTGCTGGAAAATGTTTCAGTCAGATTCTGCTGGGTGTCCCTCACCATCACCCCGTGGAAGTTGTGTTTATCCCCTCTCTCCCTCTTCCCTCTCCTAAATCCTCCCAAGTATTTAGGAATCTGTGTTTTTGCAGCTTCCAAGAGGTTCTGTGACTCTGAGTGAGTGCTGTTAGGAACCTCCCATTTGGGTTGAAGGCCCAGTGCTGTCATCTTGGTGGGCCTGCTGCACTTTGGCTTCTGCAAATCCTCTGTGGTCCATCCTTGAATGAGGAGCCCTGGATAGACTCTCTCTGTGGGTATTTTCTGACCTTCAGGGTGTTTTCCCAGCCTTAGCAAAGCCAAATCATTTTTTCCCTGTCTGAGCTGATTCAAAAGCTGGAATAAGGGCAGGATCCTCGAAGCTGTGGTGTTTGGCTGGGCTCCAAGCAAAGACCTCCAGGCAGAGGCTTGCTGCTCTTCCACCTTCCTGGATGAATGAATCCTTCATCGTCAGCAATAGCATAAATATTTCTGCAGCTCTCTGCTCCAGCCCTTCATGATAATCTTCAGCTGTAACTACAGGAATTGTGTGTCATGTGCAAAGGTTGGTCAAAGGTTGGACATGATGGTCTTGAAGGTCTTTTCCAGCCTAAATGATCCTGTGATTCAAAGCAGCTTGGCAGAGAACAGCCCTGATGGGGGGATGAGGGGATGCCAGAGCCCAGATCCCCTGTCCNAGATGGAAGGAGGTGAGCTTTAAGGTCCCAACCCAAATCATTCCATGATTCTATGATTGGAGTTGCCCAGGCAGGAGGAGGAAGGTGGGATCCTGCTGCCCACCCTGTCAGCATTCCAGCGTCCTACTGGCAGCTTTGGGACAGCAGGAGCTGGTGAAGGATGTTCAGCTCAGCTGGAATGAGCAGCATCACTGGGCTGACCCAGGTTCCTTCCCTCTTTTCCTGGGCTTTGAGGCATTTATATAATTCTGCACAGCGATAAAAAATTGGGCCACGCTGCGTTCCTGCTTCAAGCTGAGCACTCCGGCAGGGATTGTTGCCACAGCCTCGATCAATGGGCAGGAAATAATGTCCTGGCAAAGTGCAGAGCCCATCCCTCTCTGTGCTCTGCCATCCCTGTGCTGGCACTGCCCAGGCTCCCCAGGGAATGGGCACAGCCCCAAGGCTGCCAGAGCTCCAGGAGCGTTTGGACAATGCTGCCAGGGACAGGGTGGGATTGTTGGAGTGTCTGCGTGATCCCTGTGCATCCTTCCCAGCTCAGGGCATTCTGTGATTCTATGAAAGATCCCCAGGCTGTGATCTGGGATTGCACCTGGGCAAGGTGATCCAGGCTTTGCTCTGGAAATCCCAGAGCACTGACAGTGCATGGGAGCCAGGACTTGGGGGCAGCGTTTTGTGTAAGGCAGGGTGGGGGAGAAATTAAAGGGAGGGATTTGGGGGTTAAATACTGCCTGGGGATAGGCAGAGAGGTACTTTCTATTGCTTGGCACAATTTTTGCAGCACTTGTAAGCAGATAAAATTGTCTTTGTGAATTNAAAGCAGCTTGGCAGAGAACAGCCCTGATGGGGGAATGAGGGGATGCCAGAGCCCAGATCCCCTGTCCTGTGCTGTGTCACAGCATTCCCGTGGCAGTTTGTCCTGCTGACAGCAACAGCAGCTGGAGAGCTGGTGGGGATGGCCTGGTGGGAGCAGGGCTCCTCCACTGGGATCTGGGCTGCTGCTCCAAAGCTGGTGCAGATCTGAGTGGCTGCTGCTTGCTGCAGGAAACAGAAGGATTCATGTTTCTGTGGGTTTGGGATTTGGTCAGTGTTCCTGGGAGCTCCCAGGAGAAAGATGGAAGCACCTTCAGAGCCAGTGTCAGAGCTCCACCTTGGGAATAGCAGTGAGGAGGTTTGGGTGCTGTGTGATCATTTCTGCTTTCAGCTACTCTGATTTATTTGACTGGAGCTGTGACATTGGATTTCTTTCTTCCCATGCTTTGATTTGAGATAATTGCAACAAATTATGTTGCTTGAGGTATTTTTATATATATATAATATT
>VXAX01000710.1:94734-128463 GCA_013399835.1 Leptocoma aspasia
CTCCCCAGGGAATGGGCACAGCCCCAAGGCTGCCAGAGCTCCAGGAGCGTTTGGACAATGCTGCCAGGGACAGGGTGGGATTGTTGGAGTGTCTGCGTGATCCCTGTGCATCCTTCCCAGCTCAGGGCATTCTGTGATTCTATGAAAGATCCCCAGGCTGTGATCTGGGATTGCACCTGGGCAAGGTGATCCAGGCTTTGCTCTGGAAATCCCAGAGCACTGACAGTGCATGGGAGCCAGGACTTGGGGGCAGCGTTTTGTGTAAGGCAGGGTGGGGGAGAAATTAAAGGGAGGGATTTGGGGGTTAAATACTGCCTGGGGCTAGGCAGAGAGGTACTTTCTATTGCTTGGCACAATTTTTGCAGCACTTGTAAGCAGATAAAATTGTCTTTGTGAATTATTTTTGATGTCTGCAAACAGAAAATTGGGAAATTTGGATTTTCCCCTGGAGTGTCTCAGGTGGGTTTTGCCATGTTCAGCCTCCTGTTGGCAATGACAGCTGAGCCAGCGGGCTTGGCTTCTGCTCCTGGGAGCTTTATAAAACATGGGACTTTATTATAAATCAGCTGTTAAAGTCCAGCCTCGTTAGTGATCAGATCCCAGAGCTGTGGAGAAGGAGTTCTGCCTTGTGGAGTGCAGGCAGCTGGCACAGCCTGCAGAGGCTGCTGGGATGCTGGTGGGAAGAGCACAGTTTCTCACCTGGAGAGAGAGATGGTGAAGGAGGCCAAAGACTGCCCTGGAAAGCCCCAGGGACACAGCTCAGGGCAGCAGGAGCAGCCTGGTGTCCCTCTCCCGGTGAGTGTCCAGGGTATGGAATGCTCTGTCCTTGGAAGCACCGGCTCAGGACAGGTGCAGAGACAATATCCAAGCCCAGGGAATGTGCCCACCCTGCTGGAGACCCTTTGTGTGCCCCAGCGTGGAAAGCACTGTGGGAATACTTTTGTATCAGAAAATGGACTTTGAGGGTGTTTTGGTTATTTTCTCTACTGGTAGAAAAGTGGCTTCGATTTTCTTGCCAGATCTTTTGGAGCTGGCCTGTAGTGTGAGCCTGTGCCATCGCTGTGGTGCCTCTGTGCACCCTTCTGGGATGGAGTCCTTGGAATCCTGCCTGTTCCTATTTCCCTTCCCCTAGCAGTTGTTCTGGAGACTTCCCTGTTTTCGGGTGTGTTTTCAAACCTCTGGTCCTGTCCAGCCTGTCTGTGGGAGCTGCCCAGGTCCCAGACACCTGAGCTGGCAGCTCACCTTCCTTGGGAAGCTCTCAGCTGCTTTCCCCTGGGTGCTCTGGTTGTCCTTGGTGGCTGCTTCCTCTCCTGGCTCCGACAGCTGCTGCTCGTGTTTGTCAGCTGGGTTGCAGAGGGACCAAGTGGTGACACTGGGAGATGCTGTTCTGGTACTTCATGGAGCCACCTGGGGTTTGCTCCGTGCCCTGTTTCCCTTGGATTTTCTCCCATTGTCCTTGGGCAGTGAGGTTGGTCCTGCTGTGGAGGATCAGTGTGTCCTGAGCTGTGCCTCCTGTCCCATCACATCCACTGTGGGGAGGTTCACCACGAGTCCTGGTCTGACACTGTGCTGTGCTCTGCTCCTGCCTCCAGTCCGGGTTGATGATCCTGTCTCATTTATTCAGATGCTTGCCTTTGGATCACTGTAATCGAAGGGTGCTCTTCCTCTGGTTTCCTTACTGTGGATTCAGTCTGAGCAGTGCCTGAACACCTCTCCCAGTGCCCACAGCATTTCCAGAGCTCCTATCAATGAGCCAGGAATAGCAGCCAAACACCCACCTGCCAGGGAATCACGGGTTTCCTTCTTTCCTCGCAGCCCTGAGAGGGAATGTGCTGCTCCCCTGTTACACCAGAGCCATCCCATACACACAGGAGCTCTGTGCCTGGATTGTTTGGAGAATGTTCTCACTCCCCCAATGCCCCCAGACCAGGGGCAGAGAAGCTGCAGCCAGGTTTTGCTGGTGCCCATCTCTCTGAAATCCAGAAATAGAAGATTGAGGGAGGAGAGGTACAGGAGCAGCTCCCTGCTCTGCTGCCTCAGTGGGTTTTGGGAGCACCTGGAAAACCCTCGGCTAAACTTTGGAGCATAAGGGTGGGGCACAGCCAGGACCTGCTTCTCTCTCTTTGTGTTTGCTTTGGGTGCTGCCGCCTCTTGGGGCTGATCACCTCCTTCCTGAGGGAGCAGTGAGGTGATCAGAAATGCTGTGTTACCCCCACTGAGTGGATTTGGGTTCGTTTCCTGCTTTTAAGTGTTCTGGGGTTGCAGGAATTTTTGCTGTAGCTGAGGTGCTGATCGTGGAATTTTCTGCCCTCTGAAGACATGGTGGTAGTTTTGGGTAAAGTGTTACTTTCCTTGATGTCTCTGTGACCTTTCCCTCAGGTGACACAGTTCACCCTGCCCCGAGCAGAGCTGGCAGAGCCCCCAGTGAGCCTGGGAAGGGCAGGTTTGGTGTATGGCACCCCCTGTGCCACCCCACCACCCAACCCTGAAACAGATCTCAGTGACAGCCACAGGAGCGGCTGCTCACGGCTCTGGGTGCCACCCCCACCACCCTGGGCTCCGGGGGGGCTCCGGTGGCCACGACCCCACGACCCTCAGCCTGGCAGGAGGTCCCTGGTCCCTGCCCGCGGCGCTGCCGGGCTCAGGGCCGGGGGTAACCATGGAAACACTGTTCTCTCCATCCTTCCCTGTGCAGATGACTCGGGTGACGAGGAGCCCGCCTCGCAGTCAGACAAGAGCGAGCTGCACGGCCCCCTGAAGACCCTGTCGAGCAAGCTGGAGGACCTGAGCACCTGCAACGAGCTGATTGCCAAGCACGGCGCGGCCCTGCAGCGCTCGCTCAGCGAGCTGGAGAACCTGCGCCTGCCCGCCGACAGCGGCGAGAAGATCAAGGCGGTGAACGAGCGCGCCACGCTCTTCCGCATCACCTCCAATGCTATGATCAACGTGAGTGCTGCTTCTCCTGCCCCTCCTCCTCCTCCTCCTCTTCCTCCTCCATCCTCCTGCCCTCCCTGTTTGCTCCCCGTGCCTTGGCTCGTGTTACCGCGGGGCTCGGCACGGCCGGGGCTCGGCGCCGCGGTGAGGGCATGGGAAGTTGGGAAGATGCAGCTGGGAAGAGGGCATGGATATGGACCCCACTGAGACACAGGTATGCTACATCCTGTTACAGCCTGTAATAGGTCACTTTTGTAAAGCTGGGAAATGTGGATGTTGGGAATGCTGAGGGGCTTTCTTCTGCTCTGTGGGTGGAATTCTGCCTGGCACAGCACTTCAGAGCCCACTGCCTGCTGCAGGTTGAGACCCACATCCCTCAGATCCTCATTGCTTCCATGGAGCTGCTGGTGCTCCACACGCCAGTGGGATTTAACCCCCTCGGGGTCTCATGCTGGCTCTGCTCTCCCAGCCGGGCTGTCGGAGGTCAGGAGCCGGCACCGCTGCTGCTCCCGCCTCATGCAGCCTCACGGTGCTTTCCGGTTGTTTTTCGGAGACAGCGTGTGTTTGGAGTTTGCTCTGCCTCCATTGCAGTGAGACAGCTCTTCTTGGGGAGCCTGGTTTACCTCGGGGAGCTCTGAGAGAGAGCAAAACCGAATAAAATATTTAAAGAAAATAAAAAAAAAAACAACAATCCCAAAGCTTCGCCAGGCTGGAATAATGTATGATGGCAGAGCTCAGGGAATTGTGAATTGAGCAATGCTGTTGCTGTGTTGTCCCAGCCCTGAGCAGAAGGAGGTTGGGTGGTGTTTGATGTGGGCTTTAAAAAATAACAGTAATTCCCAGCAGGAGCTGGAGGCTACTCAGAGCCCCACGGCTGCAGCATCCTCCCCATTCCCACTCCTAGGATTCTGTAGCCACCGTGGGAAAGTCTGTCTTTTGTGTTTCAGAGCAGTTTGGAGATGCTTGTGCAGCGCTCTCCCCACGGAGAGTTCGTCCAAGTTTTGGGAATGGGGTTGGCAGTGTGGTGGGAGGTGCCAGCAGACCCTTGGTGCTGCCCAGGTTTGCTGTCAGGAGGCAGAACAGCAATGGGATGTGGGCAGGGAGTTGCCAGAGAGAGGATTCTCCAGCAGCCTTTGGGAAGGGATGAGCAGAGCAGTATTTGCTGTGTCCAGCCCAGGGAGGAGGAGGAGGAGGAAGAGGAGGAGGAGGAGGTTGTGGTGGTTGCAACGTGATAAAAGCTTGAGCGAGGCTGTCTGGAGGGTGAGAAATTCAACAAAAACCATTGTGCCAGGATAAAACAGCAGGAACGTGGCTTGTCCAAAATCCCAAGCAGGTAAGAGGGGCTTGGGGAGTGGTAGGGCACGTTCTCCTGTGGGTGCTGTGGATCTGTTTCCAGCAGCATCCTTTGGTACTTCAGCTTTGGATGGGCACCCTGAGGAGATGCCCGAGGGAAAGGCTGTGCCCTGGAAGGAGCAGGGTTGGAGCAGTGTGGCAGCTCCAGGAGGAGGTTGTTGCTCTCCCAGATCCCTGCTGAGCCAGTTGTTTTGGGAGGAGATGATGGAGCTGTGGGCAGGGGGACACTTTGAGGGGCTGGGTTGGAAAGGCAGGAGAGGGACAAGCAGTGACAGGGGGGACCAGGAGGGAGGGGACCAACCTGACCCCCCTGTCGCAGGGACTGGTGGCTCCCAGCCACACTGTCACCTTTTCCAGCATGGATCCCTTTCTGTGCCTTGATTTCTCCTTTTAGATGGGCTGATGCCTTCTGGACCTGCCAGGAGCCTCTCGGGGGAGGATGGGGGGAGCTCTGTGCAGTGCAAAAGTCCCAAAATCTTCTGTATAGAACATGAAACATTGCTCCAGGGAAGTACATGGAGCTTCTTGGTAAAAATACACCGTGCTCATGCCCACCTCCATCCCCGAGCACATATCCCATGGGAGCACAGGGTGCTTTTGCCAAGTCAGGAGTTCCTTGCAGGAGAAATTAAAGTGTCCTTGCTCACCAGGTTGTTCCCAGAGAGATCCCAGCCAGCAGCACTGGGCTGCTGGTGCTGGCACCTGGATGCTCTGTGTCCAGGCTCTGCCCTGGCTGCACCACCAAACCTCATGGATCTGCTCCATGGAAGTGGATATGGATCTGTGAGGTTTGGTGCTCTGGGGAAGGGTGGATGCTCCAGGGAAGGATTGAGTGTTCAAGGGAAGAAGGGATGAGTGCTTCAGGGAAGGGAGGAGTGCTAGGGGAAGAAAGGATGGGTGCTCCAGTGAAGGAATGGGTGCTGTAGGGAAGGGATAAGTTCTCCTGGGAAGAAGGGATGGGTGCTCTGGGGGAGGGATGGATCCTCCAGTGAAGGAATGGGTGCTCCTGGGAAGGAAGGGGTGCTCCAGGAGAAGGAAGGGTGCTCCAGGGAAGAAAGGCTGGGCAGTATGGGGAGGGGATGAATGCTCCAGTGATGGAATGGGTACTCCAGGGAAGGGAAAGGTGCTCCTGGGAAGAAGGGCTGGGAGCTCTGGGGCTGGCACATGCAGTTCCTGTGCAGCTGCCTCTGATCCGATTATGTAAATAGCCCCGGAGCCACGGGGAGCGCAGCAGGCACAGGAAATAAATAAATAGAGATGGAAAAATGCAAGAGCTTGGCTGGGAAGGTGACCTTCCCTCGGTGCTCTGGGTGCTGCCACGGTCAGCACCGGGTGCTCCTCTCCAGAGGGTGGGAGCATCACCTGGGTGAGTGGTGCTGGGAGTGAAGGGGAAAGGTTTGGGCAGAGGCAGAGCAGGATGTGCTGGGCTGTTGTGTTACAGGTGAGGATTTCAGACGTGCTGGATTTCAGACTGGCTGCTGCAGGGCTCAAGCTGAAGCCCAGAGCTCTGTGAGCCTCCTGTTGGCTCTGCTCCCTGTTGGAATCTCACCAGGCAGAGTCCAGGCTCGCTGGGATGGAGGAACCCAGTGTCAGCAGGGCTGGGCAGCAGACGTGGAAAGCCAAGGCACAATCTGCCACGGGGGAGGAGTGGGAGGTGTGTAAAAATAAGAAGCAACAAATTACCGGGATGAGCGGCCCAGAGGATCCGGAGCAGTGCGCTGAGCTGTGTAGGCTCATCCAGGAGAGGGGAAAGCTCCATCTCATCATCCAGCAGGAGACAGCAGGCAGGAGGGATGTGTGGATGCACTGAGGAAGCCAGTTTGGGCGTTGGGAAGAGCTCACAGGGCTGTGGGTGGTGATGGAAATAGGTTTTTAATGGGAATGGGGATACTACGATGGAGCTTTGTGCTTCCTCAAGGAATGGGAGCATGGAGAGCAGCAGGGCTTGGGCTTGCCTGTGTCATTCCTGGGTTAGTCTGTGTTTTCCCTTGACGTTTTGGAGGAGCAGGATTGCAGGAAGGCTCTGCCAGGCCAGTGCAGCCCACTGGAAGGAACAGTGAGAGGAGCAGGAGTGCAGTGCTGAGTGGGAGATGATGCTCCATCAGGAGTTGGTGAGAATGGACCACCTGGAGCAGTCCTAGGAACAAAGGACTCACCTGCCCTTGAGAGGCACTGCTGGCCACCCCAGCCTGTTCTTCAGGGATGCCAGCACCTGCTTTGAGGCAGGCTGATTTCCCACCCAGCTTTTCCTTTCCCATGGGAATGAACCTGCCTGGAGCAGCAGCACCTGAGACATCAGCACAGCGCACCTTCCATCCTTCAGGCCTGCCAGGAGTACTTCCAAGAGCATGAAACATGGAGTGGAGCCAGAGTGAGGTGGACAACAGCATGTGCTGCCTCTCCTCCAGGAAAGGGGCCCCGGGTTGTCAGTTTAAGTCCCTCCAGGACTCCCAGCAGCCTCCCAGAGCCTGCATCCTCCTGTCCCAGCAGGATTTCTCCCTGTGGATCCCTCCAGGGCTGTGCTCCGGCTCAGCAGCACTTTTGGGGTGGCTATGTGGTGTGTGCCAGTGGCTCAAGGAACCTCTGGCCTCTCCCTGCAGCCGCACTGGAACTCCTGGGGACTCTGAGTTGCATCTGCCTGGTGGAGTTGGTTTATTTGGAGCCCTCTGGGTGCCTGTGTTGGAATGAGCTGCCTGGGCGCAAGATGTGCTTCCCCAGAGTTGCTCCTCTGCCTCCAGCTTCCCTGTGGAGCACCGAGCCCTCTCTGCCCCATAGGAATGGTGCTGTGATTGATCCATACTCCCCAAACTGTTTCCATATTAACTCAGATGATGCTGAGCACTTGCAGGTTGCCCAGGACAGCCTCCAGCCCGGTGTGTGAATTCTGGGTTTATGCAGTGGTAGAGGATGGGTACACCCTGTGAGTGTGTCTGTGTCTGCTTTGAAAACTGCTCGAAGCTGGGAGGCAGCAGAGTCTCTGGGATCACCTCCTTGGAGTGACCGTGGGGCTGGGGTGATGCTGTTGTCCATACCTTGGGCATGTCCCTGTGCTGAGCTGCTTCCTGGTGTGGATGGACATATGGTCTGTCCCTTGGGGTCCCCAAACCCATCGTGGCACAGGCAGGATGATGGAACTGACATCCCCCATCTGGGCAGCAGGGAGGGACCAGCAGCCTGCTGGGCTGCTCCCAGTTCACCCCAGTACAGCCAGTGGGCTGGAGGAGCTCTCCCTGTGCATTCAGGGGTTAATTCCAGCACTGCAGTGAGTAAACTCCATCTTTAACCCCTGGATTTGCTTCTTCAGGGCAGGGATTCCCTCTGTGACCCCAGGCAGCTGCTCTGCTGCCCAAAACCCCAGCCAAACCCCACAGGGGGCCAGGGCTTGTCCCCCGTGGCGATGGCGAGGGTGGTGGCACAGCAGCTCTCGCTGGCATGTGGCACAGGCTGTGTTAATTATCCGTGCTGCGCTAATGACGTGCACTAATCAGCGCCTCACAAACCATGTCACCGACCCAGAAAAGCCCTGGCAGTGGGATTAAATCCCTAACCCAGCCCTAATCCCCCTCGGATGAGAGGGCTGCAGCACGGGCTCTGGGTGTCCTGCATGTTCCTGCTGTGGAGGCGCGGGCTGCCCAGGAAATAACTGGTGGGTGCTTTGCTCTTACTGGGGGAGGGTGACAGTGGCACCCTGGGGTCTGTCCCTGCCTGCGTGGGGCTGGGGGAGTGGAAACAGGGAGATGGGGAGATACGGAGATGTGGAGCCTGGCCCCTGCTCTTGGAGCTGCTGCGCCTTTTCCGGAGCATCCTGTGATGCTTTTAAATGTAGAGGTGTGAGGGTATCTCTGATCAGGTCTGTTCAGATAGGCAGTGCCTTCCTCCCACTCCTTCCTCATCATCGTTCCCTGGGTGCTTCCAACTGGATTTTGTCAGGCATGTGGGTACTCAGCCCTCGTGTGTGGCCTCCGTGCTGGCCAGGGCTTTCAGTGGCTGCTCCTGCTCACCCTGCTGTGGGGGTTTTCACCTTTTTTCCCCCTCTTCTGTCTCCTCCTCCTCCTCCTCCTTGTGTCCATCTGACCCGCAAGAGGTTTCAGACTGTCGCGGGGCTCCCCTCAGAGCCTTGTGCAAGAAGAGGGAGGATGAATCTGTCCCCAGCACCTGAGAGTGCCTCTTGCAGCTCTTCCCTCCTGGATGTTTTTGGCTGAGAGGGATGACTTTTCCACTGAGGAGAGCTGGGAGCATTTGTGCCATGCTGCTGTGTCAGCAGGGCTGTGTTGGTGGGCCCAGCACGGCCCTGCACCGTCAGCAGTGCCTGGGGTTGAGCAGCAGCTCTGCTGAGCTGGGTGCCAGCCCAGCCAGGCATCACCTCTGCCATTAACCTGTGCCCAGGGATTCTCCTGGCATCCTCATCCTTGCCTGGAGCCTGGGCAGGATGGGGCTGTGGGGAGGGCAAATATCAAAGCATTGCTGAATCCCTTTGGGGTCACAAGGGTTGTGTTTGCCTCTTCACTGGGCTGCTGCCCCAAAATGCTTCACTCCAGCTCCTTCCTCTAGCGTGTGTTGAAGGAAAAAGCACTGGAATGCACCTCTGCTCTCCTGTGGATTTACTCAGGACACTGGGAGATGAGGGGATTGTGGGGGGCTGCTGCTGCTCCTGTAGCCCCTCTCATCCTGTGGGGAGGTTTGCACGAGGCTGAATGTGAGGGACAATCCGGGGCAGCTCCCTGCAGATCCCGGGGTCGGAGCTGCCCGCGGGCAGTGCCAGCTGCTCCTGCTGCCGAGCGCTTGGACAGATGCTCCCCCAGCCTGGGATCTGTCCATCAAGGCATGAGGAAAGGAGCCAGTGAGAGCCTCAGGAAATCTGTCATCCTGGGAGCTGTCAGCAGGACAGAGCTCTCCGGGCACACCAGCACCGGGATTGGGGCTCCAGGGGCCTGGAAGTGGAGGTTGGCTGTTCTCCTTGTGGTGGCTCTGCTGTGCAGACTCTGGGAGGGTCCCCCACTGCTGGGGTGGGTTTGGGGGCTTGGGAAAGTGAAGGAGAATGAAGAATGTGCAGCAGCCACCTGAAGGTACCTCCCTGCAGGGAAAGAGCCAGTGCTGGGAGCTTCCCAGGGAGGGGATTTTTGGCACAAGTGGCAGTGGAGAGGCCCCGCTGCTGTGCAGGTAGGTGAGAGCACCAGGACAAGCCTGAGACTTCTCATGGCTGGAGGAGAGCAGGGAGGCTCTGCAGGGATACAATTCTGGGGTGGCCACTCTGCAGCAGGAGGTCCCAGCAGTCTCAGCTCCCAGAATATTTTCTGTACTGGTCCCAGCATGTCCTTGGCACCCTCTGGCATGGCCAGTGGAGGCTGCTGGGTGCTGCTCAGCGAGGTTTGGGGTGAAAGGGTTGGCACCCTGGAGTATCCAGCGAATTCCTTAGTTGTTTTCCCAACAGAAACCAGACTGAGATGCTTCCCGTGTCACAGCTCCAGGCTGGCATTGCCTTGGTCTGTAACCCGTGGGCAGCGTTGGCTCGTTCCCCTTCCCAGAACCACACGGAACACGTCCTCCTCTCCTGCCGAGTGCCGCTGGTTTTGGATCGGTCCGTGATTCCTCCTCCATGGGGGCTCTGTGGGGTTGGGATTAGAGCCTCTTAGCACAGCCAGCCTGCTGGATTTGCCACTGTTTCCCACTAATCCCCTCTTTATTGCATGGAGTGGATTCCACGGCGCTGACGGCGGCGCTGCAGGCGGGGTCTGGATGCTGTGCCAGCCGTGGTACTTCGGGATGAGCTTTGGGATGAGCTCAGCTCTGAGGAACCCCTGGGCAGGGTGGATCTGGTTGGAACACTGGTGTGTCCATGGCCTTTAAACAGGTGGCCCAAAATATGGTAAGGTGGAAAAATTCCCAGATTCATAACCAGGAGACAAGATCTGACCCCACCACAGCGTGAATGGCTCCATCTTGGACATACCTATCCCAGACTTCTCAGCTTGGACTTCTCTATCTTGGACATCTCCATCATGGATATCTCTGACTCTCAGGGAATCCATGAACCCCAGAGAGAAGCAGGCACTGCTGGGGCACAAAGTGCCACATGGAATGGGACCTTCAGGGATTTTGAGAGCACCTTGTTCAAGCACTGGGGGTCTGGCTAAGCTGCTGACAGTGGCATCGAGGGGTGGGCTGGAGCCTGCTCCAGTGTCTTCCCACTTCCTGTTGGGTCACTAAGGATCTTTCCCATGTCTGTGCTTTTTTGTAGCACCTGTTTCCCCTGGATGTAGAGGGAGTGGGATGATTTTCCATGTTGAATTCGCAGGGTTTTATGCAATGTCACCTTGGTTTCTCAGGGTGTCATGACATGCTGAGGCTCAGCCGAGCTCTCCCCACCAGCCCTGCCCCAGGGAGGAGCAGTTCCTCAGACAGCCAGATGCTGGCTGAGGGTCACTCCAAGGATTTGGGACAGATTTGCCATTATTTAAGCAGGCTGTGTGGATGTGGTGCTGAGCAGCAGCTGGCCCTGGCCCCGGCACGGCTCTGGGTGCCACCGCTGATGGGCACACTCCAGACCATGTCTCGTTGCCATCTGACTGTGTGGGATGATTTGGGATCCAGGTTAGTTCTGTCCTTATATTTCCTTATATTTCCCCTTTGCTTGCTGCTCAGAGTGTTTTCTGAGGGAGGAAGGACAAATTAACCCTCTCTGGGTGCAGTGGCAGATTGTGGCTCTCACCACTCCGAACCCAAATGGCTTCAGCCCCATCCCTGGAAGTGTTCAAGGTTGGACAGGGCTGGGAGTAGCCTAGTGGAAGGTCCCCCTGCCCATGGAGGGGGTGGAAGGAGATGATCTCCAAGGTCCCTTTCCACCCAAGCCATGATGTTGTGATTCTCTGGTTTCATGCTGTGCCTCTCTGTTCAGAGCCAAACAGAGGCATCGAAGTCGTCCTTCCCTCGGGGGGCTGTTTTGCAGCAAGCAGCAGCCAGCTGTGTCCCAGGTTTTGATGACTCCAGGAAGGAAGGGAGCACTTAGCTCCCAGGCACTCTGAACGGCAGAGCTCTGTCCCCGCTGAGTGGAGTGACGGCTCCTGCTCTGTAATTCACCCAAGAAAAAGAGATGATTGAATGCATCTGGTACTTGCCTCCTCTCATGTCATTACTGGGCCATCAAGTGGTCCTTGTCCCATGCTTGAGGAGCAGGAGGTGTTGGTCCCACAACAGCAGGCACTTCCCTGCTGGATTTTTCCTGCCCAAAGGTTAGATTTGTGTGGCTGATCCCCTGGGATGCTGGGACAGGTGGGATTGCAGGTGTGAGCGTGTTCCCTCGGCATCCATCAGCGTTATGCTGGAGACTGGGAATGCTCAGCTGTGCTGGGGCTGCCCCAGAGGTTGTCACCCTGTGGTGACCCCAGGCAGAAACAGTTTCCTGGGAGGATGATAATGCCCTGGCACAGGGTGCCCAGAGAAGCTGTGGCTGCCCCTGGATCCCTGGCAGTGTCCGAGGCCAGGTTGGATGGGGCTTGGAGCAGCCTGGGATAGTGGAAGGTGTCCCTGCCCACGGTAGGGGGATGAGAAAAATGAACTTTAAGGTCCCTTCCAGCCAAGCCATTCCATGATTCTATGAAGTCTGGCAGGCCTTGCTGTGATCATTTACCCTTTCAAGCTAATTAATCTCATCTCTTTGTTCCTTCCATCCGATTTTGACAGTTGCTCCACCGAGGAAGCAGAGATCCCCGAGGGTGTGTGACACCACCACCTTGGCAGGACATGGGTGACTTCGGGTGATTGTTTTCCACTGCATGAATAATCCTGGGGCTGTTAATGACGTTCCCATTAGCCAGCAACAAGCTGTGAAATCGGGATATTTGCCGTGACAAATGTGTGAAAGGTGCTAAATGTGCCCTTGGCTCGGCAGCTGCTGGGCACAGGGAGGGACCGCAGAGTTGATGGCGGCCACCACTGCCTCCTGCTCCGTGGCAGGATCTTGATGGCACTTTGCCTCTTCCTCCAGGAATTTGCAGGAGCCTCGGTGGTATTTTTGAATTTCTTTTTGCCACCTTAGCTGTGCTTCCCTGTCTTGCCTGGGATTTACAGTTCCATCGGCCAGTGCTGGATTGGGACCTGCAGCAGCTTTTTCCAGCCATGGAGAGGAGGAGAAATCACCTCTGTCCCTCCTGCCACATGGTTGCAGGTAACACTGGGCTTCCCTGAGATCAGGGACTGGACATGGATGGAGCTGGCTTTTCTCTCTGGTCACTGGTGACCTGTCAGCCTGGCTGCTGCTCTCCAGCCCCATCTGTGCTGTGATGATGCTGAGGCAGAACAACCTTCACCTTCGGAACTTTAGGATTTGATCCAGCTCTGGCCCTGGGGCAAAATCCAGGTCATGTTCTGTCACCTCCTGTACCTGCTGCCCCTCTGTGAGTGGGAGGCAGCAGCTGGGATGCTGTGAAGGATAAACCCAGTCTCCTGATGGGGTGAGAAGCATGTGGGGATGGACACAGCATCCTGTGCCCTTTCCTCTTCTCCAGAGTGTGGATCCTGGGAGAGCTTTGAGAAGGGTGGGGCCTCCCAAGGCTGTACCTTCATGGCCTCGACTCCTCAGCCCTACAGCTCACTGGGGAATCACTTTTCCTGCACTTTCATCCTTCAGCCTGGGCTCTGTGGCCTGTGCTCCCCTTTGGGTGCGTTCCTCAAGGAGCCTCTTCCCGCTGTCCTGTGTCCCTGTGCCAGCCTCGTGTGGATTTGTGCCTGAGTCTTGCTTACATCCCCAAGCAAGTTCAGCTGGAACTAAATTTAGCCACCTCTCCAAGAGAATTTTATAAGCTGGATTTTGAGGTGTTGCTCCTGCTCAGTGGCTGGGATTGTTTGTACCTTGGGAACACCAAGGCAGGGGATTAATGCCAGGAATGAGTGATAAGCTGGGATATTTGTGTCTGAGCTCCTCATCCCAGTGCCCTACAGCCCTTGTTCCATACAGGGATGAGTTTTGGCTCAGGACTGAGCTCAGTCGACAGAAACTGTGAAAAAATATCCCCTGATCCCTGTTTGGGGCTGCTCCCACCTTCAGCAAGCATCCCTGTGGAACTTGGCATTGTCTGGCTGTAGGGGGTCTAAACCCAAATTAATCACTTTAATTTGCTTGGCTGCTGATGGGAGCAGTGGGGG
Organism: Leptocoma aspasia; assembly: GCA_013399835.1. Classification (NCBI taxonomy): domain Eukaryota; kingdom Metazoa; phylum Chordata; class Aves; order Passeriformes; family Nectariniidae; genus Leptocoma; species Leptocoma aspasia. The sequence continues at coordinate 108,163 of VXAX01000710.1, forward strand.
CTGAGTTTGGCAGATCCCTCTTGCAGGATATTCTCCCCTCTCCACCCCTGGCATCATTTCTCTCCCAAGGAGCAAACATGATCCTTGTTTGGGTTGATCCAGATCCTTTGATCCAGGTTTGGATCAAGCCATTGTCTGAATTACAGAGGAAGAGGCTGCAGAGAAGGCCCCCTACACTCTTTCAAAACCAGGAAATAATCCCTATACGTATCCCAGCTCCTAAATCCACATGGACACCATTGTGAGATGCAGTGTGGACCATGCATTGTCCTGGCCTGCTCCATGGAAGCTCCACAGCCCACGGTGGGATCTGTGGCCTCGTGAGGACCATCCTGCTCATCTTCCCAAAACTTCCCCACGCTCTGCAACGCTGACAGCCATTCTCCATCACTTAGATTTTTTTTATATGGCTGTAAATGAAGCCCAGTGGTGCAGGTTTCCCTTTGGGATACAGCATGGAATCCTCCTTGAAGCTTTGGGATGGGAGATTCCGAGGTGTTACCTGCAGTTTTTCATTAGGATGTTGATTCCCATCAGCTACTGAAGCAAGGTCTCCCAGCTCCCAGCCCTGCCTCCCCGTGGCTCCTCCGTAATTACCTCCTTTTCCCCTAATTCCCTGTTCCAGCCCGTGGTTAATTGTAGTAGGATAATTACAGGTGATCTCGTTTGAAAGCGCTCAGCCCCTGAGCTGGGAGCAGCCAGCAGTTCCACCCGCGGTGCCAAGCTGGGCATTTCTGTGCCTGCTGCCTGTGGAGCTGGACCTTTGAAGTAGATAATGATCTTTGCTGGGATGGGAAGGTCATGGCCATATCCCATTACTTGCCCTGGTTTCATCCTCTTAGCCCAGTGCATCTGTGGGACACACAGAGCCAGCGGCTGGCCCGGGATGGTGTCACTGGGAAGGGCCAGGGCAGGGTCCCCTGTGGGCTTTGGGCCATGGGTGGCTCCCAGAAGGATTTTTGGGGGGGGAGGAGCTTAGTTGTTTCCAGAGGAGGAGGTGAATACATTGCCCTGAGAATGTGGGGTCTGGTCTGGCCCTCTGAGAACATCGACCATTCCCCAGCACTGCCAAGGCCACCACTGACCCCTGTCCCCAAGTGCCACATCCAATACAGCCGTTAAATCCCTGCAGGGATGGGGATCCACCACTGCCCCCTGGGCAGCTGTGCTGGTGCCTGACCACCCTTTCAGTGAAGGAGATTTCCCCAAATTCCACCCTGATCCTCCCCTGGCCCAGCCTGAGGCCGTTCCCTCTCCTCCTGTCCCTGTTCCCTGGGAGCAGAGCCCGACCCCCCCGGCTGTCCCCTGCTGGCAGGGAGTTGTGCAGAGCCACAAGGTCCCCCCTGAGGCTCCTTTTCTCCAGGCTGAGCCCCTTTCCAGCTCCCTCAGCCTCTGCTGGGGCTCCAGCCCCTTCCCAGCTCTGTTCCCTTCCCTGGACACGCTCCAGCCCCTCCAGGCCTCTCTTGTCAGGAGGGTCCCAGAGCTGATCCCAGTTTTGAACACATGTAAGGTGGAAGCACAGCCAGGAATTTGGGGGGCAGGACCCTGAGCCCTTCCTGCCTTCAGTGGGTAAAGCATCAAAGGGGTGAAGGAGGGGACACATGTAGGGTCTAGTCCCTCCATGTTCCAGGTATATGTGAAGCAAAATCTTAAAGGAAAAACTTATTTCCCTGGATGAGTCTCAGAACTGCTCCTTGCTCCTATCCAAGGAAAAGGTTTGATGAAGAACTGATGAATTGGAGCTTTTCTTGGATAAATCATGGTAAAATCAGAGCAGGTCATGGAAGCTGAAGCCCTGAATCTTCTGCTTGACCAGGAGTTAGCTCGATCCTCAGATGCCACCTGCAGCCCAAATGCTGAGTAACCAAGCCAAGAGCTGGATGAATCTTCTGTAGAATCCAAATAGCTGGAAACAGAAAAGAAGCAAGTCCTGGGAATGTTGGAAGTCTGTCAGACATCCAAAACTCTCTGGTTTGAATAGGTTTGAGTTTTTCAGCTAGCATTTATCCATTCGACTTCCTTGGTATGACAAGGAGTTGCACAAGCACAGTTAATTTCCCTTCATGCTGCCAGCTCCTGGAGAATTTCCATAAAAATCCTGTTTTCCCTACTTTGAAACATCGGAAGAAGTTGAGTGTGTCGCATCTGGCAGAGGTTTGGGGTGGGAGGAGCAGCCCTGCCTCCGTGCTCAGCTGCACATGGGGCTGATGGCAAAGGAAGCGGCGAGGCCACGGAACTCAGGGTTTCATCCAAGATGGAAAACAACCTAAAAATGGAGCTGTGAGGGCCAGGCTGTCCTGTGAGACCATTGTCTGGGATGAGGCAGTGTGGGACAGCCGGCAGTGTCCTGGTGTCCCGGCCTGGGCGGATGTCCTGCTCCCGGAAATCTCCTGCTGGGAGTCCGGCGCAGCTGGGGCTGGGTGATGTCAGTCCTGGGGGGCTTTGGAGGGGGTTTGGTGCCAAGGGGTTCTCCTGCCAGCCTGGATTGTGGTGTCCCAGCTGTCCCCTGCCTGGTGGCACAGGATGGGGATGCTGTGTGTACTGCAAGGCTTCACTCGGAGCACTCCTTGAGCCCCAGTGCATTTGCAGGGTCCCCATGGCTTAGGGGTCCCTCGGGCTTGTTGGGAGGGGAATGGGGGGTTCTGGCCATGGTGGATGTGTTGCAGAGGTCAGGCCAGGCCCTGTGCTGTGTCCTGGGCTATGCAGCTCCGGGGAGGAGCTGGGCATCCTTCCTCTCTGCCTCCCTGGAGCACAGGGATTGCTGGCTCCTGAGTAACCCAGAGAAGCTGTGGCTGCCCCTGGATCCCTGGCAGTGTCCAAAGCCAGGTTGGATGGGGCTTGGAGCCACCTGGGCTAGTGGAAGATGTCCCAGATGGAACTGGATGATCTTTAGGTCCCTTCCAGCCCAAACTATTCCATGATCATATGATCCTCTCCTGTCTATGGCTATCACCCCAGGGACCACTGTCCCATCCATCTTCTCCTTATTTGCTGAATTTCGGCATGAAGGTGCCACTCAAGACCTCTGGGCTTGGCTGAGGGCTGTGAGAGCTCCTGAAGACTACAGCGGGGTCAGGGATGGGGACAGGGACAGGCTGTGGGCAGGCTGTGGCAGGCCAGGCTGCCATGGACAGTTGTCCGTGTTGCAGCCGTCTCCTTGGGGGTGGTTCAGCTTTGGACGGCCAGACCTGAACTGTGGATGTGGGGATTGAGCAAAGCTCTGGGAGTTGGTAAAACCATCCTCTTGGGAGAGGGGCAGGAGAGGGCGTTGGGGAGCCAGCCCCAGGGTCACCGTGTGCCGTGACACCTCCCGGCTGAGCTGTGCCTTCCTGCCACAGGCCTGCCGCGATTTCCTGGACTTAGCCGAGAGCCACAGCCGGAAATGGCAGCGGCTGCTGCAGCATGAGCGGGAGCAGCGGATCCGGCTGGAGGAGACCATCGAGCAGCTAGCCAAGCAGCACAACAGCTTGGAGCGCGCCTGCCGCGGGGCACCCGGCCTGGCCTCGGGCACCGCCAGCATCTCCAGCACCGCCAAGGGTGAGCGCCAGGCTGGGGCTGCTCGGGGATCCCCGGGATGGGACACGGCTCTCGGGGATCCCCGGGATGGGATAGGGCTCTCGGGGATCCCTGGGATGGGACAGGGCTGCTCGGGGATCCCTGGGATGGGACAGGGCTGCTTGGGGATCCCTGGAATGGGACACGGCTGCTTGGGGATCCCTGGAATGGGACAGGGCTCTCGGGGATCCCTGGGATGGGACAGGGCTCTCGGGGATCCCTGGGATGGGACACGGCTGCTTGGGGATCCCTGGAATGGGACAGGGCTCTTGGGGATCCCTGGGATGGGACACGGCTGCTTGGGGATCCCTGGGATGGGACAGGGCTGCTCGGGGATCCCTGGGATGGGACACGGCTCTCGGGGATCCCTGGGATGGGACAGGACTATTAGGGGACCAGGATGGGACAGGGCTGCTCAGGGACCTCTGGAATAGATCAAGGCATTCTGCCTGGCTGCTCCCAGCAAGCTGCCAGCAATGGGAAGGATGCCCAAGGCAATGCCCTGTATCCCCATGGTATTTTTTTAAATGGTTCTCATTATGCCATAATTATTCCTAATTGTCCTTGCTCAGGGACTTGGATGTCCCCAAGATTCTGTTGCAAGAGAGGGCTGTGTCCCCAGCTCACTCATGCTATTCCAGGCTGTTTTGGGAGCTTTAATCCTTACTGGTGGGCACACCTCTGGGTGCTGGAGGGCAGCCATGGCACTGGGAAAAGGCTCAGGGTCTCCTGGCACTGCTGAGTTGGCTTCGTGGGATGGCAGTGGAACAGCCAGGGCTCGTTTGCAATAAGATCCAACAGCTTTGCAGATTCCTGCCAAATGTCCTTCCCCCAGGGAAGCATTAGTTACAGCTACAAAAACTGCTAATAGTGCTGGGTCTTACTTTTAAAGGAAATACAGACCCGCGGGAGAGAGCAGTGGCTGCTGGAGGTGATGTTGGTGCCAGGCACTGCCCTCGTTCCTTTATGGCCTCAGGGGGGGTTTAGTTTGGATATTGGGGAATATTTCTTCATGGAAAGGGTTGTTCAGCTGTGTCCCCATCCCTGGAGGGATTTAACAGCTGTATGGATGTGGCACCTGGGAACACGGGTTGGGCAGTGCTCGGGGAATGGCGGGGCTTGATGTTCACCAGCCTAAACAATTGTGAGGTGCAGCTGGGGAGGGCAGGGTGGAAATCGCTGCAGGGACAGGCACAAATCCGTCTGAGGTGGTGACCCTGCTCCTCTGGAGAGTGGGAGTGAGGCAGGGAATGGGATTGTCCGGATGGGGCGGGAGCAGGGAGGCTGCACCGGGACTCGCAGCCCGTCGATCCCTCCCACCGCACGGAGGAATGTTTGGAAACGCGGGGATACCTCTCCGAGCATCACCTGAAACACGTGACTGTTTTTTCCTGCTTTAATCCAAACCGGATTTCCCGGCGGACGGGGCGGTGCTGGAGCGGAGCCACATCAGAGGGGGTTGTGCACGCCCGTGTCACGCTCAGGCGGCCTGGGGGCATTTCGGGGGTGCTCCCGAGCACGGCAGGGTCGCCTTGTGTGCCTGCGGTGGGGAGCAGGGCACATCCCTGCTTCTAGGAGCTGGGAATCGGTATGGAATCCTCGGGTGTGGAGCGGGATGCAGAGGGGGCGTCAGGCTGTGAAGGGAGCCGGCGAGGAGGGGACACAGTGAGGACTCTGGGGACAGATCCTGTGCGACAGGCTCTGGAGGGGACCAGCAGCACGGGATGTCTCAAAGCCTCTGTGCCAGCAGGGAGCGTGCAGTCTGCCAAAGGAGAGGCCAGTGATGAAGATGAGGAGACGGAGTACTTCGATGCCATGGAGGACGCACCGGCTTTTATCACTGTAACTGCAGACCCCAAGCACCACAGGTACCACCCCCTGCCTGCCTGGGAATGCGGGGAGGGCTGGGAAGAGCCGGTTTTCCTGCAGCAGCCCCTCCCACGGGGTCACTCTGTGGGCATGTTCTCCAAAACTTTCCCAGCCTCTGTCCAGAGGTCCATCCTGCGACCGTCTGCTCCTGCATTCCTGGAGCAAGGCTGAGGATGGCCCCCAGCTGTAGTGAAGCAGGTGAGGCCAGTGCTGTGGGAGAGCTGAGTCCTCTGCCCCTCAGCTGATGGGAGCAGGGACTTGGAGGGAAATCCCTCAGAGTGTTGGGTAGAGGCAGGGAGCACCTTGCCTTACAGAATCAAGAAATCATGGGATGGGTAGGGCTGGAAGGGGCATTAAAGCTCCTCTCATTCCCCCCCCTGTCATGGGCAGGGACACATTCCACTATCCCAGGCTGCTCCAAGCCCTGTCCAGCCTGGCCTTGGACACTGCCTGGAATGGGTCAGTCACAGCTTCTGTGGGTAACCTGTGCCAGGACCTTCCCACCCTCACAGGGAAGAATTTGTCCCAGTATCCCATCAAACCCTGCCCTCTGTCTGCTGTCACCTGCTCTTACTCCTCCATGGACATCTGGGCTGGAGGAACCTGTGGTCTGACCCATAGTCACATCACTGGGCTTGGTGACAGAAGCAGAATCTCTGTGCCCCCAGAGCTGTGGCTGAGAATCCCTTCCTGGGCATCCTGTCCTTAGAATCACCTCTTAACACCTGTACACAGCCTCTGTCACCCCTTTTCCTTACTGGCAGTCCCCTGGGGTGGTGCAAGGAGATGCTCTGGGTGATGCTGCACCAGCCCTGGGTGTTCTCTCCCCTGCTCTGCCCTTACCTGTGCTCACCAGCTGCTGTTCCTTCCCACAGGCGTTCGGGCAGCAACCTGAGCGGGGCCAGCGAGGGCCACCCCGAGGACTGGAGCCTGGAGGACAGTGTGAGTTGGCCAGGCAGAGTGAGAAGGATGGTCCTGGTGGGGTGAAACCAGGGGAGAGGGGATGGTTGTGAAGGGACCCTCCATCTTGGTCCAGATGCTCTGTGGTGGTTCCTCTGTGAGTCATGGCTAGGGGACAGATGTCAGCAGTCATCAGCATCCTAAACATTCTCCTGAGGGAAGCAGGAAGGTGTTGGGGGACAATTAATTGTACCCATATTTCCCTGGAGAACAGGCTTTCAGCCATGCTCCTCAGGTGTCTCCTGAGCTGTGGTTGCTGTTCCTGGGAGCTGCTAGCTTAAACCTGAGTTCCTTCTGTTGCTTCCACAGGTCTTTGAGAGCTCAAATCAAAGCAGCTACAATGAGTCCACGGGCAAAGATCTCCTGCCAAGGAAAAGGAGACGGACTCGCATTCCTGACAAACCCAACTACAGCCTTAACCTCTGGAGCATCATGAAGAACTGCATTGGCAAAGAGCTCTCCAAGATCCCCATGCCCGTGAGTCCAAGTGTCCCTGGCACCCAGGGCTGGCACAGGGAGTACCAGTTTGGGCAGCTCTTGGCTGTGCAGAGGGTTTGGGTTACAGCTCTGGGTGGTTGTGCTGGTGCTGTGGTGGCACAGTAGCCCCAAGCAGGGACAGGAGATTGTCACCAGGAACTGGATTTTGTGCTGGCAGAGCCCTCTGCAACTGGTGCATACTTATCATTGAATTGTGGAATGGTTTGGGTGGGAAGGGACATTAAAGCTCATCCAGTCCCCCCCCCATGGGCAGGGACACCTTCCACTGTCCCAGGTTGCTCCAAGCCCCATCCAGCCTGGCCTTGGGCACTTCCAGGGATCCAGGGGCAGCCACAGCTTCTCTGGGCACCCTGTGCCAGGGCCTGCCCACCCTCACAGGGAACAATTCCTTCCCAATATCCCATCCATCCCTGCCCTCTGGCAGTGGGAAGCCATCCCCTGTGTCCTGTCCCTCCATCCCTTGTCCCCAGTCCCTCTCCAGCTCTCCTGGAGCCCCTTTAGGCACTGGAAGGGGCTCTGAGCTCTCCCTGGAGCCTTCTGCTCTCCAGGTGAGCACCCCCAGCTCTCCCAGCCTGGCTCCAGCCCTCAGAGCATCTCCGTGGCCTCCTCTGGACTTGCTCCTGCACATCCTTGCTCCTGGGCCAGCTGAAGCAGAGGGAACATTGCCCGAGTGTCCTCTGCATATCCAGCTGCTGCAGAGGCATGGAGGGAAGCAGGACACTCTGAATCCCTGAGGATTCATGAAGAAGGGACCCTGCTGCTGGTGATGTTTTCCCCAGTGTGATCCAGGGCAGGACACTCAGGGCTCAGCCCCACCTGCACTAACCATGGCAGGGGTGGGTTCTACCCCAGGGGCTCAGAGAGCCTCTTTTTCCTTACAGAGGGCAGCTTTTTGGTGAAGGAGGTGCTGGGGCAGGTTTTGGGTGCTGCTGGTTCAGCCCTGGGGGCAAAGGCTCTCTGTGATGGCTGGAAGGGGTTTGCTGGGGGGTCTGTGTGGAACAGCCCCTCACATGGGCTGCACAGAGCTGTACTCATGGTCCGTTCTCTCTTGGGTAAAGAACAAGGAGCACATTCCAGAGGCTGGGATGCTGAATTGGTTGTGTTTTGTCTCTTCAAACAGAGCCTGAGTGAGAGCCCAGAGCTCTGGCTGAGAGTGATGAGCTGTCTCTTCCTTGTGCTATTTCTAGCTGGGATGGACAGCCCAGCACCATCCAATTCTGCAGCAGCAGCAGATCAGGGCATGATGGGCACAGGAATAAACTCAGGATGTAAAATCCCAGCAGCTGCTGGTGCCTGGAGAGAGAAATTTGTACTTCTTCTATCAATCAAATCGTCCTAGGAGCTGCTTGAGTCCAAACCTGAGGGCAGTGTGCAAGAGAGGAGGTTTAGATTAAATATAAGAAAAAATTGTTCCCCATGAAGGTCTGAGGCCCTGGCACAGGGTGCCCAGAGCAGCTGTGGCTGCCCCTGGATCCCTGGCAGTGCCCAAGGCCAGGCTGGACAGGGCTTGGAGCAGCCTGGGACAGTGGAAGGTGTCCCTGCCATGGCAGGGGTGGGACTGGATGAGCTTTAAGGTCCCTCCCAACCCAAACCATTCTGGGATTCTGTGACATCTTGAAGGATCCCACAGTCACTATGAAATGAGAAGGAAGGTCCTGCCAGAGATGCACCAGGATCCACCCCACAAGCTCAGCTGCATGTGGACATTCTTTGGGGAGATTCCTGATGAATTAAGAGCATTTCTGAGATTCTCTCAGGTCTTCTGAGATCCATCCCCTTCTTGGGGATGTGATGGACTGACAAACCTCTTGTGCAAACAGCTCCTTGATTCTCCCTCTGAATGAACAAACCTGCAGCACTGAAAAGGAGGAAAGCAGTGGTAGGAATTTAGAATTTGGGTGGATTCATCTTCTTCCCCCATTAAAAGGTTTTGCTCCCTGTTGCCTGAGCAGTGCTGAGGATGCAGCTCTGTTCTCTGCACCTCTCCTGAGAATTATCCCAAGTGATTTGCTCTTTATGTGGATTTGATGATGCTCTTTCTCCCCAGCTCCCTCTTTCTCTGATGCTGTAAGATCCCTGCCACTTGCAGGCTAAATCCCTGAGTGGAAAATCCAAAAAAAGCTAAATCCTGGAATCTGGAGTTTGTTTTTTCTACTATGAAATATTTAACTTGGCTTACAGAAGTGGTTCTTCAGCCATCTGCTCCTCTTAAAATATATTTCTTTGTTTGTCATGGGGAACAGAACCGAAGCTAAAAAGGCAGAAGACCTTTCACGGCTATGTCTTGCTTTCAATTATTTCTTAGTTTCAATATTTTCAAAATGAAAAATAGGGGTGTTGTGATGGGACTGGCTATGGGACTGGAGTCCCAGGAGCATGGAGACCCCAAAATGGGGCTTTTCCAGGTTTTCTGGGCAGCTGGGTCACCTGGCACACAGGGATGGAGGTGATGAGGGCAGGCTGGGGAGCAGCACATAGCTGTCCTGTGGCCAGTGGGATGCTGGCTGGGAGGCAGCAGGGCTGATCTCATTGTTGAGGCTCATTTTGGGGTCAGGGTGATTGTGGTTATGGGGACAGTTGGTGATGGGACAGACAGAGACGAGAGATCTCTGGGGTCAGTGCTGATCTTGGAGCATGCAGTTTATTTCATAGGGCGTGGGTATAGGGGCCCTGCTGAGAGCTGCCAGTGACAGCTCAGAGCAGGAACAGAGATAGAGTAAAAAGAGTAAGAGCAAAGAGTAAGAGAGTAAAAGTAAGAGAGTAAGAAAGTAAGTACAAGAGCAAGAGCAAGAGAGCGAAGTTCCCGTTACAATGCCTTAAATCTTCTTCTACACTGAATATTCTAATTTACACTAACCAGTGTAGTACAAGATACAAATCCTATAGCATTTACATATAGCCTATAAGAATCATTACATTACCATACTGTGTTATATTTTAAACCCTAAAAACTACTCTTTGGACCCCTCTTGCCAAGCTGGTAGGGTCTGCTCTGACCCTTGGGCTCTTGGTAAGGAGAAGGGCATTGTTTAATCAAAAGGGGATTACCTTCAGCTGGCCACACTGTTGTTCTGTTGTTCAGTAACAGAGGCTGGGCATCTTAGACATTGAAACTTGCTTTCAATTCTATTTCACTTCTATGTTTCATATTCTCAAAGTCTAAACAGTCGTATTTGTAAGGCTTTCCTGTTTCATCCTTCCCAACAGGTGATAACCTGGGGTGATCCCTGATTATCCCACAAGGCCATTGGCTCCCCCACACCCCAAACCTTGGTGCTGCCTGGCACAGATCAGGGAGCAGAGCACATGTTCCGTTTCCTTTGGGCTTGGTGGTGCCTCTTGAGGATCTCTCCTGCTTCTTAACCCTGCCTTGTTCCCCTGCAGGTAAACTTCAACGAGCCCCTGTCCATGCTGCAGCGGCTCACAGAGGACCTGGAGTACCACGAGCTGCTGGACAAGGCGGTGAAGTGTGAGAGCTCCACGGAGCAGATGTGCTTTGTGGCTGCCTTCTCCGTGTCCTCCTACTCCACCACTGTCCACCGCACTGCCAAGCCATTCAACCCCCTCCTGGGGGAGACCTACGAGCTCGACCGCCTGGAGGAGCTGGGATTCCGATCCCTCTGCGAGCAGGTGAGGCCTGGGTCTCCCTGGCTTCATCCTGCTGGGGGGCAGCCAACACCTCCCTGAGCTTCTGTGGGCTCTTCTCCCAGAAATGGGATGGGGACAAGGTGGTGGAGTCCCCACCGCTGGGGGTGTCCAAGGAAGGACTGGATGTGGGCCTTGGTGCTCTGGGCTGGGTGACAAGGCAGGGATGGGTCACAGGTTCGACTGGACTGGCTTGGCCCTTTGTCCCCAGGTTTAGAGCAGTTGCTGCAGTGGTGCCAGGCTCTGCCACCAGCTCCTTGCAGGACACCCAGGGGTGGACAAAGCCCTCCCTGACAGTGGGTGCCCAAACTTGTCAGACACCTGTGGAGTGCTGGCTTGAGGCAGGATAGCACCTCCCGTAATATCCCATCCCCATCCCATCCCGTCCCCATCCCCATCCCCATCCCCATCCCATCCCCATCCCCATCCCCATCCCATCCCCATCCCATCCCCATCCCACCTCTCTAGGCTGTGCTGCTCTGGGCAGTGACAGGGAACAGGCTGTGTGGGGTCTCCTGGAAGTGTGACCCAAGGAAGGTCCTGCAATAGATAATCCCCAAAATTCCTGGCTCTGCTGTCCCTCCACATCCCCCAGCGCTGTGTGCCCAATGTCACCCAGCTCTGCACCTCCCCAGATGGTTCATCCCAGCCTTGGAGCCATCCCAGTGCCCGTGGCTGCAGCGAGCTGGGACACTGCCAGCCACCACCTGAGCCCTGGTGCAGCCCTCCTGCCTGCCCTGCCTGCCAGAGTCAGAGGTGGCCTCATCCCTCAGCCATCCTGGCACTGTGGCTGTCACAGAGCTCAGGTTCTCCCACCTCAGCAGTGTCACACCTTCACCTCCCCTTGCCTGGCAGCAGTTCCTGGTCTGTCACCTGGTTTAGCCTGGAAGTGGATGATTCCTGGCCAGGATCCATGCCTTAGCCAGCTGCCACCCTCACCTTCCTGGGGTACAGTTGGAAGTCCTGGGTAGATTATCAGCCTTATCCCAGCTGTGGTGCCAAACCCAGGACTACTTGTCCCCCCTGGATACCTCTGACCACATCTGTCCCAATCCTGCCTGTCCAGTACTGCTGGACATGCCTGACTGCATCATTCCCAAACTCATTCTTTCACCCCCCCCTTTTCACCACACTCTTTCCTCCATCCCTGTTCCCTCCCAAATAAATAGCCTGCCTGGAATTACTTTCTCCAGTTGGTCCCAGTTTTCCTCTATTTGTACCCAGATTTGATACTCCTGACCAATTCCAGCTGCCTTTCCCACTGCTCTGAATTTTCCTTGGATGCTGCCTGTGCTGCTCAGCCCACCAACACGCTCAGCCAAGCCGTGATAATCCAGTGCCTGAAATCCAGTTATCCAAATAGGATTTCCTGCTGCTGGTGACTGGGATTTAATGGCGAGGCCTTGGCCCTGCCTGTGTGTGTAATCCAGAGCTCGGGGCGCTCAGCCTGTAATTACAGCAGGGAATCATCCCGGAGCTCCGGGCAGCGGGGGTGCCGGTGCTGCGTGCCTGTGCCAGGCTGTGCCACCACCTGGCATATTCCTGCTCCTACCTTTGTTTTGGGCAGCTTTTTTTCCAAGGCAGGGCAATGTGAGCACCATCCTCATGCTGTGTCTACTTTTCCAGCCCAGTACATGTGTGAGGGAAAAGCCAAAGTCTCGCTGTGTGTTTTGGGCAACTTGTGGGCCTGCGTCCTCTGGGATTTCCCAGGTGCTGTTCCACTGGGATTACTGGGGTGCCAGCACATCCATGTTTCTCAGCCAGGATCCCAGGAAAGCAGGGCCATGTCCTGGGATCATGGAACAGCAGCATCTCACAGTGATGATTGCTTAAGTGAAGATTTCATGGATCATGCTTTGAAATGAGCCTTAGCAAATTCTGGCAGGATCCCGGTGTGTCTCCCTTTGCTGCCAGGCCACCGCATGGGGGTCCCCCCGATGCCCAGGAGGAGACTCTGGTGTCCAGGAGCATCCTTACTGCTGAGCTGGTGTGGAGCTGTCCCCTCTCTGAGCACTCAGCTCTCTGATGGCCATGTCCTCACAGGCTGTGTGTCCTGTCCCCAGGTGAGCCACCACCCCCCGGCAGCCGCCCACCACGTGTACTCCAGGCGAGGGTGGACCCTGTGGCAGGAGATCACCATCGCCAGCAAGTTCAGGGGCAAATACCTCTCCATCATGCCACTAGGTAGGTGATGGATTCTGGAATTATCCAGCATTGATTGGCCTTGCACTGCTCGTGCAAAACCCAGCAGTTAGAGAAACTGCTTCTTTAGCCTTTAGGAATTCCTTGGGTTCACGTGGGGCTCAGAGAATCCCCTGGGCTCACCTGGGACTCTGGGAATTCCTTGGGCTCAGCTGGGGCTCAGTGAATTCTACCCCATGCAATTAAGGAGCCCAGGTTTGTGCTCCTGATCCAATGATCCAACAATAACACGTCTGCCCTGGAAGTGGAAATGATGCCAGCTGCAAAGGCTCCTTTGCTTTGGAAATACCCTGCTTGCCCAGGAATTCTTTTCTCCTTCCATGATATTTAAAGTTGACTTGCTGCCTGTTTTAACCCTCTCCCTGCCAGTCAAGTGCAATAAGCTGCCTCCTTCCAGCATTTTATTTTCCTTTTGCCTGTCCCTGGGCTGGGCAGCTTTCCCAGAGTGGTGCCAGTGCCTGAATCAACCAGGCAGCACATTTCTGACCTGCTTTTAAAGTGAGTACTTCGGGCAGAGGGCAGAGGGCCTGGCAGGAGTTGTAACCTCCCTTCCTGGAGCATACTAAGGGAAGGATGAATCCAGAGCCAGACCTGGCTGGGGGATGCAGGGAGAGGGATGGCTGTGAGGATGAGCACAGTGCTGGGGTGGTGGTGGGCTCTGGGGAACATCTGCCCCTGCTGAGCTCAGATCATTCCCCTCTCCACAGGCGCCATCCACCTGGAGTTCCACTCCAGTGGGAATCACTATGTCTGGAGGAAAGTCACCTCCACAGTGCACAACATCATTGTGGGCAAGCTCTGGATCGACCAGGTGGGTGAGGGGACAGTTCTGCCTGGCTCTGGGGGGCTGGAGAAGCATTGCCCTCCTAGGGCACATGCTCCTGCCACGATGGGAAGCTGTGCTTCCCTGCAGGAGTGGGAAAGGCTTCCTGGAGCTTTCCCTGGCTCTCCCTGAGGCCAGCAGGTGGTGGGGGTGGCTGGTGTGGGGGGCAGCCACTGGTGCTGCTGTGCCCAGTGGTGATTGGTACTAGCACTACAACTAATGCCTCCTCTCTCTCTTCCTGCTGTGGTTCTGTGTCTTTTCTCCAGTCTGGTGAAATAGAGATTGTTAACCATAAGTCCAAAGATAAATGCCAGCTGAAATTTACCCCCTACAGCTACTTCTCCAGGGATGTCCCCCGCAAGGTGAGTATCCAGCAGGGACTCTGCTCCCTTAGGGGTCAGACCTGGCTCTTCCAGGCTCTCAGTACCACTGAGATGAGCCCCAGCGTGGGGCTGAGGGGCTGGCCAGGCACCTCTAAAGTGGGTCACCAGGGAGGGCTGGGTGACATCTCCATGTCCTGTGGTTTGGCTCTGATGTGCTGGAGCTGCAGCACTGAGACATGGGAGGGGTTTGGTGGGTTGGACACCCACCTGCAAGGTCAGGGATGTCCGAGGAGGCACAGCACCACATCCAACTGGGCACCTGGAGGCTGTGGTGTCCTTCTGGGCATTCCCAAATGCCACCAGAGCCGTGTCCCTGTGCCAGGTGACGGGAGTAGTGAGTGACGCCGACGGCAAAGCCCACTATGTCATGTCTGGCACGTGGGATGAGAAGATGGAGTGCTCCAAGATCGTGCACAGCAGCCATGGCAGCACCAGCACTGAGGGCAAGCAGAAAACTGTCTACCAGACATTGTCCCCAAAGGTCCTGTGGAGGAAGTACCCACTCCCGTGAGTCCCCTGGGGGTGGGATGGGACAGCAGGATTGGGATGGGGATGGGATTTCCCAGAGCCTTGTGGAATGGGAGGCTCATGTGCCCAGGACTGAGGACATATGGGGCTTGTGGGGCTGAGTGGCTTTTTCTGAGATGGGAGAATAGGTCCCTGGAAGAGGAGGGTGGCTTTGGGGACTCTTGTGGGTGAGTTTGGGGCACTTGGTGGGGGCTGGTTGGGTTTTTGGGGCAGCTGGCTCTGGCAGGGAGGGCTGTTTGCTGCTTTTCCTTGCTGGTCATTGTGTCCTTGGCCATTGTGTCCCACCAGTCACTTTGTCCCCCTGGAGACCAGTCCTCCCTTGGCCCTCGTGATGATGGCAGGCTGGGCTCAAATCAGTCTCTGAGCCCTGGGAGCAGCAACAGACAGTCCTTGCTTTGGGGATTTTCTGTTGGGATGGGGACTCCATCACTGGCCTGGGCAGTCTGTTCCAATACCTGACCACCCTTTCCAGGAAGGAATTTTCCCTAATATCCAATCTAAAACTGCTGTGATGCAACATGAGGCCATTCCCTCTCCTCCTGTCCCTGTTCCCTGGGAGCAGAGCCCGACCCCGCCGGCTGTCCCCTCCTGGCAGGGAGTTGTGCAGAGCCACAAGGTCCCCCCTGAGCCTCCTTTTCTCCAGGCTGAGCCCCTTTCCAGCTCCCTCAGCCTCTGCTGGGGCTCCAGCCCCTTCCCAGCTCTGTTCCCTGCCCTGGACACGCTCCAGCCCCTCCAGGTCTCTCTTGTCAGGAGGGTCCCAGAGCTGCCCCAGCGCTGGAGGTGCCCCAGCAGTGCCAGCACAGCAGGAGTGGATCAGTGGGGCTGGGAGGCTGTGCCCAAGGTATCCCCCAGCCCCCATCCTGAGCAGGCTCTCTGGATTCAGGGAAAATGCCGAGAACATGTATTTCTTCTCGGAGCTGGCGCTGACGCTGAACGAGCCCGAGGAGCGCGTGGCGCCCACGGACAGCCGGCTGCGCCCCGACCAGCGGCTGATGGAGAGCGGCCGCTGGGACGAGGCCAACGTGGAGAAGCAGAGGCTGGAGGAGAAGCAGAGAGCCGTGCGCCGGCGCAGGGAGGCCGAGGCCGTGGAGGCTCTGGAGGAAGGTGAGGCGCTTTGGGGTGGTTCAGGGGGCAGAGACGGCGCTGCCCGTGCTGCGGGGTGCTTCTGGAGGACAGACCCTGCAGCAGGAGAGCGGCTCTGGGAGACCCTTGTGGGTGGGTTTGGGGCACTTGTGGGGGCTGGTTGGGGTCTTGGGGCAGTGGGATCTGGCAGGGAGGGCTGTTTGCTGCTTTGCCTTGCTGGTCATCGTGTCCCTGGCCATCATGTCCCACCAGTCACTTTGTCTCCCTGGAGACCTTGGTGCTCGTGACCATGGCAGGGCTGGGCTCAAATCAGTCCCTGAGCCCTGGGAACACCAACAGACAATGCCGGCTCCTTGGGCAGATGTGGGAGCTGTGGGATTGCGGGGTTCCAGGTGGAGAAGCCCCCCTGACCCCCGTTCTGCCCGGCCAGGGAAGGACTACGAGGGCTACATCCCGCTGTGGTTCGAGCGCAAGGTGGACGCCGTCACCGGGGAGCTGATCTGTGTCTACAAGGGCGGCTACTGGGAGGCCAAGGACAAGCAGGACTGGAGCGTGTGCCCCGACATCTTCTGAGCCCCCCAGTGCTCCGGGGCCACCCCTGGGACACTGGCACAGCCCGAGGGACAGCGAGGACACGCTGGCAGCATCCCGCTGGGCTGACAGAGTCAATACTTGCAGAGATCCAAACAGGGATTCCAAACCTATTTTTTTATGCACTAATAAATAGCTTTTTTTTTTTTTTTTTTTTTAATGATGGCTTTTCCAGCAACTGCTTAGGACTGAGGACACGTGGAGCTGGGTTGGATTTAGGATGTTCATTGCTGTCAGGAGTTGCTGCCTATATCCTCCAGCACCTCGGCTCCGGCGGCCAAGACGTCGACTTCCAAAGATGCCCGGAGTGTGGGAATGCCGTGCTTGTGTGAGCTCTTCTCTTTGCCATTTTTTTTTTTACCCCATTTTTGTGTGGACTTTATGGAGTTATTTTTTTAAAAAAACAAATCCTGCTCCTAGTTCAGGTTTCCTTCAAAGATGGACATGAGCAACTCTTCTTGGAAAACTGTGGCACTTGATCCCAGAGGCTCTTGGTGGTTCCACAGTACCCAGTCATCCCAGTAACACCAAGCAGGATATTTCAGCTGGTGACTTTGGGGTTTTTGACCTGGTTTTTGTTTTCTTCAAGAGCGATGGAGGTGCTTCCCCCCAGTCTGATGTGTTCAGGCAAAGCTTGGGCCTGTCTTTATCATGTGGGAGTGATTTGAGTGAGGTTTGCTTTGGTTTTCCTGCAACCACATCCGAAGGGGGAAGTGGCCTCAGCGAGGCTGGGGATGCCAGGCTGACACAGTGAAGAGTTTTTATCCCAGTGACACTCCTGGCTCTGTCCCTGCTCTGTATCCCTGCACAGAGGAGCTGGATCTCAATTCCAGCTTTTCCATTGGTGTCTCCCTGCTGAGCTGTGCCTGATGCTGGGTGGGAGAGGAGGGAAGAGGTGCCATGGGGAGAGCAGGGGAGAGATGCTGTGGTGCTGCTGGGAGGGAGCCTTGGTTCTGCATCTCCCACCCCTTCAGCCAGCCAGGCCTGGCCACAAGGTCCCTGCATCCCAGCACCTGCTCCCGGCTCCCTTTCCTCTCCTCCCTCATCCTGGGCTCTTCCTGCAGCAGCTCCAGTTTCTCAGGGCAGGGAACCCCCTCATCCCCCTCACCCCTCTGGGTGCCATCACCCTGCCTGGCCCTGGATGCACCGGGAGAGGTGGAGCGAGCACTGCTGGTGACAGGTGAGAACTGGGAGCAGGAGGTGGCAGCGTCCCAAAGATGGGATCTGCTGGGCCAGGGAGGAGCAGGATCACGTGGAGACCTGCACTGGCCCTGCTGGATCCCATTTTTGTTGTCTCCTTCTCTGGCTCTCCCATCATATCACACAGACTCTGCCTCCTGGGCCGCTCTGAGCCGGGCCCGTCACACCCACGTGGAAGTTAATTAGCAATAATGAACTTGAGGCAATGGTATCTGGAGTATCCAGGCTTGCACACGGGACACTTATGCAATCAGGTTCCTCATCATCAGTTTTCCTCCTGATCAGCTTCCAGCACTTCCATCCCTGTGATCCCCACAGTGTACAGTCCCCAAAGCCCTGACGGCGTCACCGTGGTGTGGGGCAGCCCCCACTGCTCTCAGTGCACCCTTTGATCTTATTTATTTGCTTCTAATTTATACATATATATATATATAAATATATATAAAATTATTTTGCTTAAATTTCTATGGTACACAAAAGATGAAAAATGATGAAGACAGAAGTGTCTGTCTGAGTTTTTACAGCACGAGTACAATTCCCCTGGGCTCGTCCCCGAGCTTGGGTGATGGTGATGGAATGATTCCCATTGCAGGGAAGCAATGGTTTGCTCCAGAGCTGGATCCTGTAGCATGGAAAAGGTGTTCCAGAGACATTCCCCTCTGGAAATGATGTGTTTGGGGTTTGAGGAGCGGCACTCGGGATTCCTGGGAGTGGGATGCTCCAAGCTGCTTCCCAGCGTCCCAAGAGTTGCAGCAGCTGCTCTGGAATGTTCACTCCTTCCTGGAGCTTTGCCCTGGCTCAGGAAAGCTGATCTTGAATGATCCAGCCTGGGATTTGGCCTGTGGAGAGCTGCCCATGTCCTGGCCCCAGGTGTCCTACCTGGGAGAGGGAGGATGCTCCCCACTGATCCCTGATGCCGCTGCCTTGGGCTGTGGCAGCACCAAAGTGTCCCGGGGGATTTGTCCCACTCGGGGCCTGCCTGGGTCTGTACCACGGGCTGAAATGGAGCTCTTCAGAATGCCTTATTTTCCTTTTGCTGTGTCAATGCAAGTGTCACCCGGAGCTTGGAGCAGGGAGAGGCTCCAGCACAGGCTGTTCCCAGGCTGGACTGGGGTGTTCCCAGGGGCAGGAAGAGGGATGTTGTTCCCTAAGTGCTGGCACCGAGGGTCCTGCTGGGCTCTGGGGCCCCGAGGGGTCCCCTCTGCTGTGCCCCCATCACAGACCCTGCACAGCTCCACGGAGCGTGGGGGAGCACAGGGAGTGCCCCAGCCCAGATATCCCCCGGATTTTAGGCTAATGGAAAAATTGCTCCATCTTCCAGAAATCATCTTATCAGCAGCACTTAACCAGAGCACCATCTCCTGGTCCTTCTGTTCCTCCTCGAGGATTTTAATGTCATTCCACTGTAAATGCTGTTGAATGTATTTTTTTTTTGAACAATAATATATTGTGAGTGATCCCTCTTCTCCTACACGGAAATAAAACTTGGATTCGGGAGTTTTAAAAGCTGTGATGCTGAGATGGTCACTGGCTCCCCAGGGCTGCAGGTCCTGGAGGAGCTCTGGGTGTGAGAGGGGACATGGACACGGGGTGGAGCGTGGGGAGGCATCCTGGAAGGTGGCACAGGAAGGAGAAGATCCAGGGAATGTTGCTCAGAGGAGGAGGTTCCCCAAAGGATAGGGAGGTCCAGGGAAGTGGTGGTTTGGGGAAGGATCTGGGGGAGAAGTTGTCAAGGGGTCCAGGGAGGGTGGTTTGAGGGGCAGGACGGGAGGTGATCCAGGGGAACTTGTCCGAGGCAGGAGGTCCAGAGAAGCAGGAGCATGGGATATTTTCTGGGAGCAACAGTTTGAAGGAGAAGGAGAACCAGGGCAGGGTTTGCCCCGGGAGGGAGATGGGCTAGGAGAGATCATCGGGTGGAGATGTCCCAGGGGAGCCTGGCCAAGGGGGAAGATGGTGGCCCAGAGGAGGAGGAACAGGGAATGGGGCTCGGGGGAAGGTACCCAGACACGGAGATTCCCTGGGGATGGTGGGGGGCGCTGTGTGGGGCAGGAGCTGGCTCGGGAGAGCTGGAGGAGGGTCCGGGCAGGGGCTGCGAAGGCGGGTGGGGAATCCGGGCAGGCTGAGACCGGTCCCTGCGGGATGTTGCCAGGAGACAGGGACACACAGCCCTGCCCGTCCCGCTCCTGCCTCCTCTCTGCCGGCCCCAGGTGAGTCGGGGTTTCGGTGGGGGGACCCCGGCACTGTGACCCTCCCTGTGCGCCCGGCGGTGGCCCTGGGGACCTGCAGCTCCCGAGTGCAGCTCCAGTGTCGATGTCCTGGTCCTAAGGAAAAACAGCCCCCGGCACCCATCACCCGCTGGCACCGCAGCTCCGGGGGCGGCTGGGCCGGGCTGGGCTGGGCTGGGGCGATCTCAGCACCTTCCCTGAGCCCTGGGCCAGCACACCTGGGCCAGCACACCTGGGCCAGCACACCTTTGCTCCGGCACGGACTTGCCCCCTGCCCTCCCGCGTGCAGCGGTTTGGGAGCCCAGCGTGGGTTCTGCCCTGCCTGGCCCCACTGGAGAACCCCCCTGGGGATTTCTGGCCCACCCCCAAGGGCTTTGAGACCCTCAGCGCTTATTTCCTCCTCTCTGCAGCCCTGCGTTTCAGGATCCTGGATCTGGACCCTGCTGATGCCCGGCAGATCCAGGTGTTGGGTGTGGGAAGGGGGGGTTCCTTTGCGGGGCTCAGATGTGGGGGTGCAGATCAGCACCAGCACTGGGGTGCTCCTGCCTTGTCCCCCCTGGTGAACACATCTGGAAGTGCCCCATTCCCTGTTCCATTCTCTGTTCCACTCCCTGCAGCACCCAGGTGTGGGTGTGCTCAGCACTGGTGGCAGCGGGGACGGTGACATCCTTCCCAGCAGTGTCCTAGGATGGCCGGTGAGTGGGGACGAGGCACTTCGGGGCTTTCTCAGCTCTGCTTG